>QZGG01000544.1:0-127388 GCA_006409495.1 Sedum album
GGATCTAACAACACTGTTGTGATCGGGATCGAATGGGGAAGACCTAAGCCATTCCCTGACCCATACCTAAAGGCTCTGGAGCTTCTTTGGGTCTCTAATAAGCGTGCAATGGTCTTTGAGGTACGCAAACAAGGCCATTAAAATTTTCCTTCCCTTTGTATCATAAAATTTCAGCATGATAAAAATATTTTATTCTACAGGACTCTTGTGCGGGGATCAAGGCTGGAGTTGCGGCAGGGCTGCCAGTGGTGGGAGTTGCTCTAAGGAACCCGCCTGAGCTGCTGGAAGAGGCTGGAGCTGTGATGACAATAAGAGATTACAATGATCCAAAATTGTGGATGGCTTTGGGAGAACTGGACACGATAGCTGCTGAAGCGAAAGTGACAGTAGGTGTTTGAAGAAGTATTGCATTGTTGTTGGATGCTGATACCTGCATTATTGCATGATGATGTATGATTATCATGAGAATGACCTCGAAAAAGGACGCTTCTCTTATTTGTAAATTTAATGAACAATATTGTAAACTGAATGAAAAACGTCAATGTATGGAATATTTTCGAGTGCTTTTGATTTTCCAGTATAAACAGGATACAAATCTAAACCCCGTACACAAAAAAGAAGAACCTAACCTGCTCCATAAATCCATAAAATTACAAACCAAACAAAAATCCAAAAACTTCAGGCCTCAATACTATACGAAATAAATCTTAGATTGTACACAATAGTAAATAAATCAAAGCAAGAACTGATCTTCCCATAACTGCAACCGAACTGTTATTTCTTCAAGTAATTTTCTTCCGAAAGAAATACATTTCCAATAGTAATTAGTAACCAACAAAACATTCCAAAACATCATGAAATCAATATTCTAACCTAAAAGCCATAACAAAAAAACTCAACAGAAGTACCTAAGCAAAGAATTTCCGTTCCGATATACAACTTTCCATACATAAACCGAGTAATACTACTCGTCTTCCCAACCGACTGATCCCCCAAGAACACCAGTTTATACTTCGCCAGAGATGAAACTGGCGCCATCGCACCGGTCAAATCTGCAACCAAAAAAATACCAAATCGATAATATCCAGACGTTAAGGAAAGTGTGTAAGCATATCTGTCGGAAACGTCGTCGCCGGAAGATCGATCGGAAGAGAGTACGAACTTTCGTCGTTCGTCCGGCATCGAAACGATGCGTTTTTTACAGGAACAATTTATTGATTTATTTACCGGAGGCCGGAGAGTTTGAAAATATCAAATTAGTGTCAAATCTTTTATAGAATTACATTTGACGTAGTTGAGTTTCGGTAATTGCAAATGAGGGACACGCTGAATCTTCACTAATCTGAAGCGAGCGAGTGAGAGCGAGCGAAATGGCGTGTTGGATGGTGAAGGCGGCGATGCTTCGGCGACTGAGAGTCCCAGTCCAAACCCTAGCCATAGCGAGGTCGAATCTAGACGGTTCTCAGATTTTCTGTAATGCGATTCGATCGATGTCGTCGCACGACGACCATCTAAGCAAGGAAGCCGTCGTCGAACGAGTGCTTTCGGTCGTCAAGTGTCATCCTAAGATCGATCCGTCCAAGGTTGGTCTCCGATTTCTGCTACCTTTGTTTACTCGTTGTTACTAGGGTTTGTTCATGTACTGATTTTTGTTGAAATGTGGATTTAATTAGTAAATTGAGATGAGACTTGAAAATGGTCTGAATTTATGGCTATTTGTTGAGTGTATTGGTGCATAGGGAGATTCGTGTGGAACAGATTTCTGAATGAGCCGAAGGAATAAATATTCCACCTCGGCACTGCTTTTCTAGTTTTCAGTGTAAACATATTAACAGTAGACATTTGGGATTTAGGAAGTACTGAGAGGCCGAGAACATTTTTATTTCAGCATTCTACTCATGGTGAAGTTTTGCTTTATAAAAAGTTTGATAACAATTTTTGCAATGGAAGCATATTAGTTAGACTAGAACCTACTGTTTCTGCTTAAGAACCAGTACAAGAAGCATCATGTTTTTAGAAAATATCGGGAGGGTTGGAGAATAATATTTATAGCGGATGTGTTGATATTGAAACATTGAGGATTGATGATAAATCCCTCCTTTCGATATTGTTCCTTATCTACTCAAAGTCTGAAACTGTTGTGGTATATTAGAGTGAAACAGTTAATTGTATTTGTCTACTATTGGGTTAGGATCAACAGAGATAATATATATCTGTAAGACAGGAGTACTTTATCTCAACGGTTGATTTTGATTAATTTGATTGTTGGTATAAAGTTAGTTTTAATTTAATAGTGCGTTTGGATTTGCATAATTTGTGAATAGTTGGATTTGTGTTTTCTTTTAGTTTAAATGTCATGTGTTGAATTTTTATAATCAACGATTGAGATCATATCTTAAGATTTTACACATTTTACACGTCCTTGTTGATCTTTTCTTATCTACTATTTATCTATATGCACTGATAGTTGAGGTCAGGCCCTTTCCTTTGAAGTTTATGTGGAGTTCTTTCCTTTTCATATCCAGCTTCGCATCTTTATCATTTGTTCATTTTTGTTAAATGCAAATAAGTCATTCTTCTCTCGTTATTTTCAGTTCTGTAAAGACTGGACATCTTGCTTACAGTTTTGGACATTCATTGTTGTTCATGTTACGCAGGTGACACCAGACGTCCATTTCCAGAAGGATTTAGGGCTGGACAGCCTGGACACCGTTGAGATTGTGATGGCTCTCGAAGAAGAATTTAAACTCGAAATCCCAGACAAGGAAGCTGATAAGATCGACTCTTGCAATCTTGCCATAGAGTACATTTACAACCACCCTATGTCAAGCTGAAGTGCTTCTTTTTTATCACTCCAAGGACTGAAACTTTTGTCAAACCCAGTTGTCTTATCATTATCAAGACACTATCAAATCAGTAATAACAAACCTATCAATGCTGCTTATACCTGAAAACCTTATTTTCTCAGTAACCGGCGTCGTTCGGCAAGCCGGTCTATGTGCAGCACCTAATAATTAAATGAAAAAAACATGCGTGAAATGAGCGCGTAAAATAGGATATGTTTGGTGGGAAGGCGCGTGTGCGCGTGTACAACTTGAAACACGTAGCACAAGGAGAAGGGAAGAAGCAACAGAGAGCACACATCGTCCATTCCTCAATCGTCGAATCTCCTAAAAAACCTACTCCGCCGTTTTGACCGAGTTTCATCATTTCCACCACTTCACCGCCACCACTCCATCCCATCCCATCTCACTTCTCCACCCTCCATATTCCAATACTCAATCCCGCATTACTACCAAATCCATCAAAACCCTAATTCTCCACTTTCAAGGTTTACAGTTTTTCCTAATTTTAACGGTAGTCTAGGATGTGTTTGATTGATCTGTGATTTTATTATCATATTTTTGGTGCAGGGTGGAAGATTGAAGATTAAAGCTTGAATTTTGAAGCTTGAATTGATATAGAATAAGGGATTTAAGGATCAGAATTTATGTCCTTCAATCAGTCTCGTAGCGATAAGAGTGCTAGTGGTTGGGGTGCAGATTCGCAATTTAGGAAATCCGGTAACAGATCGGGGAATGCATCTGCATCTTCTTACCAGAGGACAAATAATTCTGGCAGGCCGTCAGCTGGTGGAGGAGGTCCTGGTTACTATCAGAGGACTAACAGGTTTTGTTTTAATTGTTACTTTAGTTATTTGGTTTTAAAGTGTTGGTAATGACTGATTGGCGGTTATGATGGGACTTGATATTGTAGTTATAACAAGGCCAGCAATGACCAAGGAGGACAGCCGAGAGGGAGTGCCTCGTCGGTGAATCCGGAGTTAAACAATATAGGCGCTCCTCCAAAGAGTATCCAGACTGTTGTCAGTCAACAAGTTTCATCTCAAGGTATTTTGTATGCTGTTTATGAACATTAGCAATTTTGATAAGGAATTTAAACTTTCTTCGATCTGTGTAAAATGTGCAATTTTGAGTTCCCATTCAAGGTATGATGTTTCACGTTCTTGAGTTTGAGTTTCATTTGCCAGTTTAAACTTCCTTTTTGTAGGTGGGGCTGATTTGCAATTTAGAGCTGCATCTGTGGCAACCAATGCAGCTCCATCTGTTTTACATAGCGATCCTGTTAGCTCTCACTTGAAACCCACTCAAACCCCTCCAAAGCGTGAGTAATCAATAGTTGCTTTTCATAATTTGTATCTGCATGAGTTTTTTATGTTTAAAAAAGTGCCAAGTGTTACCATAATATGTTTACATGCAGCTGAAGGAGGTCCTCCTAAGGGATTATCATTGCAGTTTGGGTCTATTAGCCCCGGTTTGGTGAATGGGATACAGGTATCGTTCGGTTTCTTTCTGAAGAATCATTTTGTTTTCCCATCATCATCGGGAGTTTTGATTTATGATTACAAGCCATTTGTGATTGATAGTTGTTTTCTTACATTTCAGATCCCTCCTAGAACTAGCTCAGCACCTCCGAACTTGGATGAGCAGAAACGGGATCAGGTTTGAAATTCTGTTGTTTTATTCTGCGAGTGCACCATTTTGTTAGGGATGTTGGCTTGACTCGACTCTATAGGATGAGAGCATATTCAGTTTTTATTTGAACATCACAGCAGAATTTTTTCAGGTTTATGTTTTGTTATGGTTTGGGAACATGTTTCTCTTATCATTCAATCAATAAAAACAATACCACCTAAGATAATGTTTTTATTCCTCCCGTGATACGATTGACTAGCAGGGAAATCCTGTTGGGGTTATATATTTGAAACCACCCATTAATCAATCTCAAAGTAATGGAATTTCTTTTTAGGTACAACCGGATTTTTTAAAAACTGTATCTGCTTTGCCTACACCATCTGTTCCGAAGCATCAGTTGCCTGCCAAGGAACCTAATGTTGTTAAGCATCCAGTACCTGCTTTGCAAAATTTGAAAAAGGAATCACAGGTGCCAGCTTCATCCCCAGCCTCACCCCAAAAGCACTCTGGTACTCATGTTAGCTCAATGTCCATGCAAGGACCATTTCATCTGTCTCAAGGGCCTGTCCAGATTGCTGTTCCTTCACAGTTCCAAATGCCAGCGACGTCATTTCAAATGCCACCAATATTACCTAAAGGAAATGGTCCCTTATTTCAGCAGCCGGTTTTTGTTCCACCGATTCAACCTCGCCCAGTGCAGCACCATGGGATAATGCATCAGGGACAAGGTATAAATTTCCCAAATCAATATAGACCTCAGATGCCTCATCAGATGAGCAATATGGGAATTAACATGGGTCCTCAGTTCACCCCACCAAGGCAGGCAAATTCAGCAGTCCTCGTAGAGCAATCAAAATAACACACCCTGACACTCGTGAAGAATTAAGATTTGACGGACGAGTAGAGACAAAAGCACAAGCTTCTCCCAATGCAGGGACCCAAAACATTGTGCCTCCTGTTCCCCAGCCTGTTCTGCCGGTTATAGCTCCTCATCCCAGTAATTATTATTCTGGTTCATTTAGCAGCTCTGGTTATTACCCTCCTGCTATATCTGTGCCTCTTAGTACTCAAATAGCTCCCGGCCTGCAGGCATCTAGGGTCAACTATCCTATCAATCAGATTCAGCAAAACATAGTATCATCAAATCCACCTGCTGCCAATGAAACTGCTCGCAAATTTTCCTCGGGATCACAATCTACGAACCCGTCCACAAGGAAAGATGTAGCCTTAAAAGTGGACTCCATTACTGCAAATGTTGCAGGTGAGGTAAATCAGATTGGAAGTTCCAATGCCAGACTGTTACATGGTGCTAATGTTACTACTACGACTCCAGCAACCTTGGTAAGTGATAGTTCAACTGGAGTAGAAGCCTCTGGTTTAGTGAAGTGTCCAACTTCAATGGAGACACATTCTACTCCAGTCTTTGAGGTGGCCACGGGTAATGATGTTAGCGAGACAGGCTCTGTAAGCGGGCTGATAACAATAATTGACCAGGAGAAGAAGACAAGCCATAATGAACATCATGAATCTCAACCTCAGGTATCTTCACTTAAAAACATAAAATTTATTATCCACCAATTCTTGGCCCTGAACTTGCAAATTACAGGGAGATGGGCCTGTGATTGCTCCACCAGCTACTACTATTTCCTCAGCTGATAAATCGTCCAGAATCACACAAGGCACCACGAACATTGCACCCTCAGAAACCTCCAAAGTGGCATCAACTGCTTCTTCTGAAGATCATACTTCTTCTGATGCCTCTGTATCCTCAGAGCTCAATATTTCTAAAAATGCATTGTGTGAAGGATCTGGAGAGCAGGTTGAGAGCTTAGAGAATAAAGCAACGGAACCAGTCACTGGTGAAATGAAAGAAGGAACAAAGGAGGATGTGGTGAGTAAAGAGAACTCCTCACTTACCAATGTAGTGGAAGGGCATCCAGCTCCAAATGGCCTGACAGAGAAAATTAGGGTGAGATCCCATGGTGCTTCTGAGGTAGATTTGGTGTTGTCAGCTGTTCGTTCAGAAAGTTATGAAACAACAAGTGATGGTGCAAAACCACCTACCACAGTTTTTGAATCAAAGGCCAACGAATCTCTTAAAGAAGCTACCACAAACCAGGTTGATGCTTTAAATGGCAATAAATCAGGTATGTCTAATTTGTAATTACAATCTAAAAAATCAAAATGCATGAGCAAATGTATATTGAAAAGATGGTATAATTTAAGTAATTGGATGTCTAATGTGTTTGTGTGTTTCATGTATCATTCTCTGTCAGGTTCTAATGATAGAATACTTCCAGAGTTAAATAGGCCTAAGAGTGCTAAAATTAAAAAGAAGATAAAAGAAGTACTACAGAAAGCAGATGCTGCAGGGACTACTTATGATCTCTACACAGCATACAAAGGCCCGGAAGTGAAAGAAACTGCTTTGCCTGGTTTATCCTCTGGATGTGAGATTATTAGTGTTGATGTGAAGTCAGCACCTGTTGACAACGAGGATGTCTCAGCTGGTAAGAATCAAACTCATGGTAAGATTGAGCCAGATAATTGGGAGGATGCAGACGATATTACCTCTCCAAAATTGAAAATTGTGGATAAACTTAAATCAATTTCAAGTGGATCAACTTGTGATGCAAATGAGATGAAGTATACCAAAGATTTCCTTATGAAGTTCAGAGATCAATGTAATACTCTACCTGAGGATTTTATTATTCCTCAAGAATTATCACGAGCTTTGTTAGCTTCCAATGTCAACTCAGTGAAGGTTGATCGATCAGCTCCGACAGATCACTTGGAACATCTCGGACTGCTTCTTTCTCTTCGAGGGATCAAAGAGGTGAGTTCGTTTATGGAAACAATATGGGTAGACCTGGTTCAGGTGGAAATTCTGGTGGACATAGACATCCAAGGGGTCAAGCTGGGCAGCATCCTGGTGGAATATTACCCGGTCACTTACAACCCTCAAATTCATTTCATAGGGAACATGCTGAGGGTGACAGGTGGCAGAAAGCCACCAACTTTCAGAAAGGCTTGATTTCATCTCCTCAAACCCCTGCTCAGATGATGCACAAGGCTGAAAAGAAATACGAAGTGGGTAAAGTGGCGGATGAAGAGCAAGCTAAACAGAGGCAGCTTAAAGGTATCTTAAACAAGTTGACCCCACAGAATTTTCAAAGGCTCTTTGAACAAGTAAAGGCTGTTAATATTGAAAATGCAGCTACTCTTACCGGTGTTATCTCACAAATCTTTGACAAGGCTCTAATGGAACCAACTTTTTGTGAAATGTATGCTGATTTTTGCTACCATCTTTCTGGAGAGTTGCCTGATTTTACCGAGGGTGACGAAAAGATAACTTTCAAAAGGGTGCTTCTGAATAAGTGCCAGGAGGAATTCGAGAGGGGAGAAAGAGAGCAAGAAGAAGCCAATAAAGTCGAGGAAGAAGGGGATGTTGCACAGTCTAATGAAGAAAGAGAAGAAAAGAGAGTTAAGGCTCGAAGAAGGATGCTGGGGGAACATTCGATTGATTGGGGAGCTGTACAAAAAGAAAATGTTGACTGAGAGAATCATGCACGAGTGCATCAAAAAATTGCTGGGTCAGCAGCAAAATGCAGATGAAGAAGATATTGAGGCTCTATGCAAATTAATGAGCACAATTGGGGAGATGATAGACCATCCTAAGGCAAAGACGCATATGGAGGCTTATTTTGAAAGAATGTTGGCGTTATCAAATGACATGAAATACTCATCTAGAGTGAGATTCATGTTAAAAGATTCTATTGACCTGAGGAAAAATAAGTGGCACCAAAGACGAAAAGTTGAAGGTCCTAAAAAGATTGAAGATGTGCATAGAGATGCTGCTCATGAACGGCAGGCTCAGTCTAGCCGCCTTAATCGAACTCCCAGCATGAGTGCATCTCATCGAAGAGGAACACCGTCAGATTTTGGTCCCAGAGGTTCAAACATATTACCTTCTCCTAATTCTCAACCAGGGGAATATCGCAATTTTCCTTCTCAAGCGCGAGGCCATGGTAGTAACCAGGATGTTAGGGTGGAAGACAGACAACCTTTATACGAAAACAGAAATGTGTTGGTTCCTTTACCTCAAAGGGGAGATACAGTAACTCTCGGTCCACAAGGTGGTCTCGCTAAAGGCATGTCCATAAGAGGAGCTCCTCCTGCCCACATTACTCATACACCCAGGTTGAACAGTTCCACGCCTTTCAGTGAAAGATCAGCTCATAATATAAATGACAATGGTTTCCCTAGGTCTGCATCAAGCCGACTAGTTGTGTCAGCATACAGTCAACCAAATGTATTGGAACGTAACTTATCTCCTGTGAATGAAGTGAGAAGTTCTGGTCAAAGTACTGATCGACCTATGGCGATCGATCCGGCGCAGCCAGCTCAAAGCCTCTCTGAGGAACGTCTGAGGGCTATGTCTACATCGACTATCAAAGAATTTTACAGGTAAGCGTGTCGCTTGTCGCTTGTGTGTGTGCGCATGTTAAATTGTGATTCTTGATTCTCATAAGAAAATATTAGCTGGTGTAGATCTTGGATCCAACACCCGGACACAGATAGTAAAGGAAACTTCTTTTCTGATATGACTTTTTTCAGGCTTTGATTGGGTTTTATCGGTTTATTTTTTTGTGTGAAGTGGAATGATTCAGCATTAGTTACTGAATATAACACGGTTCATATGCTGCTGTGAGCTTTCGTTTTTTCAGACTATTGGTTTTGACTTTTCATCGCCGTTATTGTTCGTTAAATATCATTTATTGTTAGATTTGACAGCTAGTCCTGACTCCTTTGTGTGCATGGTTGCTCGTTTTCGTCAAATAAGAGACCTGAGTATAAATGTCACTTATCATTTTGATCACTTAATGGTATTATCTGATTGAAATTTTTCTGATACCAGTGCGAAGGATGAGAAGGAAGTCGCATTGTGCATAAAGGATATTAACACACCAAGCTTCTATCCTTCTATGGTTGCTTTGTGGGTCACTGACTCTTTTGAGCGAAAAGACATGGAAAGAAATCTCTTGAGCAAACTGCTAGTTAGTCTTTCAAAGTCCCAAGACAACACTCTGACCCACAAAGAATTGCTCAAAGGGTAATTAGTGATTTTGTTTTCAAATTATGTTGAAGCTGGTACACTATGACCTCTGCTTAATCATTTATTCTGGTTTATCTTAGGTTCGAGTCAGTGCTTACAACACTGGAGGATGCAGTAAATGATGCTCCAAAAGCACCAGAATTCTTAGGCCGCGTGTTTGCAACAATGCTTGCCGAGAATGTAATTCCTGTGGGAGATATCAGGGAAATAGTACACAAGGGTGGTGAGGAGCCAGGTAGCCTTGTTGAAAGCGGACTGGCTGGTGATGTGATTGGCAGCATTTTAGAGGTGATCCAATCAGAGAAAGGTGATTCATATTTAAATGAAATCCGTACCAGCTTAAATTTAGAAGATTTCAGGCCGCCGCATCCTTCAAAATCAAGGAAACTAGAGAAATTTTTGTACTAGATCTCTCTGCTCACTCACTCATTGGATCCTGTCAGCAGAGGATGATAGAAGAACGGTATGCATTTGAACTTGGATGCAATAAAATAGTTTACTTGTGGATTTCCAATGGTTTTCGTTGATGATAAAATCTATCTAGTTTTCATGATGAATGTTATGCCATTCAGATGTCATTCGTTTTCTTTGTGCCGTGGTTCATACAACTATTTATTTCTGTTACCTAGTGTTCGAATGGGAAACTGTGGAATATCATTTTTGGCAGGATTTAACGTTGAGAAGAGTACATGTACAAAATGTGGGTTTGGAGAATTACATATCTTTCGGAAGTAGAGATGTGGTGAAGTTCAAATAATGAGTTTTTCCTCGTCTACTGGAACTGTTGTGGTATATATGAAGGTGAAACAATTCATTGCATTGTCTACCATTTTTATCTATTTTTATGCACAACTGTTTTTGTAAACAAGAAGTTGATAGATGTGCTCACTTACAGGACTTAGATTAAGTTCTGCTTACTTCCAACTACAACTATAAATATATTTTTTGAAGAACATAATTGTATTCTGACTTACAATAAATTAATGTCTTACAGTCGTATTTAAATTTTAAAGTAACTTAAATGGAAATGGATCAAGAGGGGCACACATATTTTCGTAGGGTAAGAAGATATCATTTCAACTGATGATTTTTATTCATACGAAGATTAATATTTTGTACAAATTTAACAATCTTATATAATTAAATTCTAATTTTTTAATTTCAATCGTTAAATTAATTAAATTAACAATTAAATTAATTTGTAAATTCATATACTATACAATGAACTTTAAATCGCAATTTCATGAACCTGGTGAATGAAGCAGATTTTTATATTTCAATTTTAATTTTAAAATACACACATTTAAAAAAATTCTTTTTACATCAACATTTACCATACATTTTTAATTAATAATTGAAATTAGTATCTTTATCATTAAATTCAAAAACATGCGTAACATAAGCGCGTGAGAAAGATGATGTGTTTATCGGTAGAGCGCGTGCGAAACTCGAAATAAGTAAAACAAGGCGAGGAGGCGAACACATTGTCCATCCCTCAATCGTCGAATCTCCAGAAAAACCTACTCCGCCGTTTTGACCGAGTTTCAATCAATTCCACCACTTCACGGCCACCACTCCCTCCCATCCCATCTCACTCCTCCCTCTAATACTCAATCCCGCATTACTCCCCAATCCATCAAACCCTAATTTTCCACTTTCAAGGTTTTCATTTTTTTCTTAATTTTAATTCTAGTCTTGGATGTGTTTGATTGATATTTGAAAATTCTAATCATATTTTGGATGCAGGGTGGAAGATTGAAGATTAAAGTTTGGATTTTGAAGCTCGAACTGATATAGAATTAGGGAGTTAAGGATCAGATTTATGTCCTTCAATCAGTCTCGTAGCGATAAGAGTACTGGTAGTGGTGCTGCTGGAGAGCAATTCAGGAAATCTGGTAACAGATCCGGTAATGCCTCTGCAGCTTCCTACCAGAGGACTACTAACTCTGGGAGGCCGTCAGCTGGTGGAGGTCCTGGTTCCTATCAAAGGACTAACAGGTTTTGGTTTGATTGGATAATTAACTTATTTTGTAGTCATTTGGTTTGAAAGTGTTGGTATCAGCTGATTGGTGGTTCATATTATTTGATTTTGTAGTTATAATAAGCCTAACAATGTGCAAGGAGGACAGCCGCGAGGGAGTGCCTCATCGGTGAATCCAGAGTTGAACAATTTGGGTGCTCCTTCACGGAGTGTGCAACAGGGTCAACAGGGTGTGCAGACTGGCATTAGTCAACAAGTTCCATCTCAAGGTATGGTGTCATTGTTCATGAATTTTTCGCATTTTTGATAAAGTAGATGAGTCTTGTTGTAAAAAAATGTGCAGTTTTGAGTTCCATCTCAAGGTATGATGTACAATGTTCATGAACTTAATTTGCATTTGCCAATTTTTGATGTAGACAATTTAATTTCTGTTTTGTAGGATGGGTTGATTCGCCATTTAGAGCTGCTTCTGCGGGGACCAATGCAGCTTCGTCTGTTTTACAAAGTGATCCTGCTGGCTTGAAGTCCTCACAGTCTGTCTCAGTTAGCTCTGACTTGAAACCTACTCAAACCCCTCCAAAGCGTGAGTAATCAATAGTTGCTTTTCATAATTTGAATTTGCATGCATGTGTTTTTGTGTTGAAGAAAGTGCTAGTCTCACTATTATTGGTCTTTGAGCACCTTCTTAACCATGCCCTAAATGTATATGTATATATGCAGCTGAAGGAGGCCCACCTAAGGGATTTTCATTGCAGTTTGGGTCTATTAGCCCTGGCTTGGTGAATGGAATACAGGTATCGTTTGGTTTCTCTCAGAAGATTAATTTTGTTTTTCCGTCATCGTTGGGAGTTTTGATATATGATTACAAGTCTTTTTTGTGACTGATACTGATAGATATATTTCTGTATTCCAGATCCCTCCTAGAACTAGCTCCGCACCTCCAAACTTGGATGAGCAGAAACGGGACCAGGTTTGTTTGTTTTATTTCCCAAACTGCACCTTTTTGTTAGGGATGCTGACTTGATTTAGTAGGATGGGAGCATATTTAAATTTATTGTTTGACATGAATTCGGATTTTTAAGTTCAACTTTCTTGTTATGGTTGGGGAGCAGCCTGTTTCTCTGATTATATATTGGCTTCATGTAGTTCTTACTTGTTTTGGTTGATCATTTCAGTGTGTTTTGTTGTTGAAATCGAAGTTCACTAGTCCTTTCTTTTCTTTCAATCAAACCAATACCACCTAACATAGTGTTTTTATTCCTCCCGTGATACTATTGACTGGTATCGGAATCCTGTTGCTGTTATATACATATTGATGAAAATATTCATACATCTATCTCATAATAATGCAATGTCATTTTAGGTACAACGGGATTTTTTAAAAACTGCACCTGCACCGGCTGTGCCATTACCTTCTGTTCCAATGCATCAGTTGCCCGTGAAGGAAATTATTAATATCACGCATCCAGTACCTGATTTGCAAAATTTGAAAAAGGAATCACAGGTGTCATCCTCATCCTCACCCCAAAAGCATTCTGGTATTAATGTTAGCTCAATGTCCATGCAAGGACCATTTCATCTGCCCCAAGGACCTGTCCAGATGGGTGTTCCTCCACAGTTCCAACCTCATATGGTGCCACCAATATTACCTAAAGGAAATGGTCCCTTATTTCAGCAGCCTGTTTTTGTTCCACCCATTCAACCTTACCTAATGCAGCATCATGGGATAGTCCATCAAGGACAAGGAATAAATTTCCCAAACCAATATAGACCTCAGATGCCTCATCAGATGGGCAATATGGGCATTAACTCGGGTCCTCAATTCACCCCTCCCCCGGCAGGAAAATTTGGCAGTCCTCGTAGAGCAATCAAAATAACACACCCTGACACTCGTGAAGAATTAAGACTTGACGGACGAGGAGAGACTAAAGCACAAGTTTCTCCTAAAGCAGGGACCCAAAACATCGTTCCTCAGTCCCAGCCTGTTCTGCCGGTTATAGCTCCTCAACCCACTAATTATTATTCTGGTTCGATCAGCAGTTCTGGTTTTTACCCTCCTGTAGTAACTGTGCCTCTTGGTACTCAAATACCTCCTGGCTTGCAAACATCCAGGGCCAACTATCCCATCAATCAGAGTTCCCAAAGCACATTATCATCAAAACCACCTGCTGCCAACAAAACTGCTAACTCTGTACATGGTCAGGCTGAATACTTGGATCAAGAAAAGACTCGTAAGGTGTCCATGAGATCACAATCTACGAACCAATCCACAAGGCAAGATTTATCCTTAAATGGGGACTCTGTTACAGTACATGGTTCTAATGCTACTTCTACGGCTTCAGCAGCCTTGGTAAGTGTGAGATCTACTGGAGTAGATGCGTCTGTTTTGGTGAAGTGTCCAACTTCAATGGAGATACAGTCTACTCCAGCCTTCGAGGAGTCCACGAACAAGGAGGTTAGCGAGACAGGCTCTATATGCAGGCCCACTCTAGTAGAGGACCAGCAGAAGAAGACGAGCCATAAAGAACATTATGAATCTCAACCTCAGGTATTTTCACTGATCATACATGAATTCTTCATTTAGTTTATGTATCCAACATTTATTGGTTCTGAAATTCCTAATTTCAGGGAGATGGGCATGTGATTGCTCCACCAGCTACTACTTACCCCACGATCGATAGACCGTCCAAAATCCCACAAGGCACCACAAACATTGCACCATCAGGAACCTCTGAATGTGCATTAACTGCATCTTCTGGAGATCATATGTCTTCTGATGTCTCTGGATCCCCAGAACACACTATTTCTAAAAATACATTGTGTGAAGGATCAGAAGAGCAGGTTCACAGCTTAGAAGATAAAACATTGGAAACTGTCGCCGGAGAAATGAAAGAAGAGACAAAGAAAGATGTGGTTAGCATTGGGAGCTCCTCAATTGCCAATGTTTTGGAAAGGCATGAAGCTCAAGATGGTCTAATGGAGAGTAATAAAGTGAGCACCCCTGGTGCATCTAAGGTAGACTTGGTGCCGTCAGCTGTTCATTCGAACAATTGTGAAACATCAACTGATGATCCAAAACCGACCGCCACATTTTTCGAATCAAAGATCACTGAAACTCGTAAAGAAGCTACCATAAACCAGGTTGACGCTATAATTGACAATAAATTAGGTATGTCTTATTACAGTCTAGCTAATCAGAATGCTTGTACAAATGTATCTTGACGGGATAGTATAATTTAAGTAACTGGATGTCTATTGTGTGTGTTTCTTGTCTCATTCACTTTCAGGTTCAAATGATAGAAAACCGCTCGAGTTGAACAGGCCTAAAAGTGCTAAAGCTAAAAGGAAGATAAAAGAGGTACTTCAGAAAGCAGATGCTGCAGGGACTACTTCTGATCTCTACACAGCATACAAAGGCCCTGAAGATAAAGAGATTGCTTTGCCTGGTTTATCATCTGAGAGTGAGTCTAGTGTTGACGTGAAGCCAGCACCTGTTGACAACAGGGAGGATGCCTTAGCTGAGAACAATAAAAAACACGGGAAGAGTGAGCCAGATAATTGGGAGGATGCAGACGTTATTTCTTCTCCCAAATTGAAAATTGAGGATAAACTTAAATCAAGTTCAAGTGGATCAACTTGTGACGCAAATGAGATGAAGTATACCAGAGATTTCCTTATGAAGTTCCGAGATCAATGTAATACTCTACCTAATGATTTTATTATTCCTCAAGAGATGTCACGTGCGTTGTTAGCTTCCAATGTCAGCTCGATGAAGGTTGATCGATCAGCGTCGGACAGATCACTTGGAACATCTCGGACTGCTTCTTTCTCTTCTAGGGATCAAAGAGGTGAGTTCGTTTATGGAAACAATATGGGAAGACCTGGTTCAGGTGGAAATTCTGGTGTACACAGACATCCAAGAGGTCAAGCAGGGCAGCATCCTGGTGGAATATTACCCGGTCACTTACAACCCTCAAATTCATTTCATAGGGAAAATGCTGAGGGTGACAGGTGGCAGAAAGCCTCCAACTATCAGAAAGGCTTGAATTCATCTCCTCAAACCCCTGCTCAAATGATGCACAAGGCTGAAAAAAAATATGAAGTGGGTAAAGTTGCGGATGAAGAGCAAGCTAAACAGAGGCAACTTAAAGGTATCTTAAACAAGTTGACCCCACAGAATTTCCAAAGGCTCTTTGAACAAGTCAAGGCTGTTCATATTGAAAATGCAGATACTCTTACTGGTGTTATCTCACAAATCTTTGACAAGGCTCTAATGGAACCAACTTTTTGTGAAATGTACGCTGATTTTTGCTACCATCTTTCGGGACAGTTGCCTGATTTTACCGAGGGTGACGAAAAGATAACTTTCAAAAGGGTGCTTCTGAATAAGTGCCAGGAGGAATTCGAGAGGGGAGAAAGAGAGCAAGAAGAAGCCAATAAAGTCGAGGAAGAAGGGGAGGTTGCACAATCTAATGAAGAAAGAGAAGAAAAAAGAGTTAAGGCTCGAAGAAGGATGCTGGGGAACATTCGATTGATTGGGGAGCTGTACAAAAAGAAAATGTTGACTGAGAGAATCATGCACGAATGCATCAAAAAATTGCTGGGTCAGCAGCAAAATGCAGATGAAGAAGATATCGAGGCTCTCTGCAAATTAATGAGCACAATTGGGGAGATGATAGACCATCCTAAGGCAAAGACGCATATGGATGCTTATTTTGAAATAATGTTGGCGTTATCAAATGACATGAAATACTCATCTAGAGTGAGATTCATGTTAAAAGATTCTATTGACCTGAGAAAGAATAAGTGGCACCAAAGACGAAAAGTCGAAGGTCCTAAAAAGATTGAAGATGTGCACAGAGATGCAGCTCATGAACGGCAGGCTCAGTCTAGCCGTCTTAATCGAACTCCCAGCATGAGTGCATCTAATCGAAGAGGACCATCATCAGATTTTGGTTCCAGAGGTACAAGTATATTACCTTCTCCTAATTCTCAGCCTGGGGAATATCGCAACTTTCCTTCTCAAGCACGAGGCCATGGTAGTAACCAGGATGTTAGGGTGGAAGACAGACAACCTTTATACGAAAATAGAAATGTGTCAGTTCCTTTACCTCAGAGGGGAAGTACGGTAACTCTTGGTCCCCAAGGCGGTCTCGCTAGAGGGATGTCCATGAGAGGAACACCTCCTGCCCACATTACTCAGACACCGGGGTTGAACGGTTCCAGGCCTCTCAATGAAAGATCAGCTCATAATTCAAATGACAGTGCTCTCCCTAGGTCTGCATCTGGCCGACTAGTTGTGTCAGCATATAGTCAACCATCTGGACTCGAACGTAACATATCGCCGGTGAATGAAATGAGTTCTGGTCGTACTACCGATAGACCTATGTCAATAGATCTCGCACAGCCAACTCAGAGCCTCTCTGAGGAACGCCTGCGGACAATGTGCACATCTACCATTAAAGAGTTCTACAGGTATGCATTTGCTAAACATATATGTATATCTGCATGTTTGATTGTGACTGTTGTTCCGTTGTCGGCCTTCATACATAAGAAAATATCATCTGATATAGATCCTGGATCCAGCACACAACGTAGAAAGTAATGAAAATATCTTCTGATATGACTTTTGTTCAGGCTTGGATCGTGTCTTTTCAGTTTATTTGTTTGTGTGAGTGAGTGGATGGATGGACATATTAGTGATTCGGCTTTAGTTACTGTTTTATTTGGCTTCTGTTTTGATAGTTTTGTCTGTTTCATCTTTTCAAAATTATTTCTGTTGTTTAATTCATAAAAGATAAAAGATGGTTCATATGCTGCAGTGAGCTTTCGTTTTTTCAGATTTTGTTGGTTCCGGCTTTTCATCGCCATTATTGTTCATTAAATATCATATATTGCTAGATTGACTAGTCATGACTCCTCTATGTGAATGGTTGCTCGTTTTCATCAAATGACAGAATATAAATGTCACTTATTATTTTGTCACTTAAAGTTATACTATCTGATTGAAATTTTTCTGATACCAGTGCGAAGGATGAGAAGGAAGTCGCATTGTGCATAAAGGATATGAATGCACCAAATTTCTATCCTTCTATGATTGCTTTGTGGGTCACCGACTCATTTGAGCGAAAAGACGTGGAAAGAAATCTCTTGAGCAGACTGCTTGTTAGTCTTGCAAAGTCTGAAGACAACACTCTGACGCACAAAGAATTGCTCGAAGGGTAATTAGTGTCATATTCCATTGAAGCTGGTACATTATAACCTCTGCTTAATCGTTCATTCTGGTTTATCTTAGGTTCGAGTCAGTGCTTACAACACTGGAGGATGCAGTAAATGACGCGCCAAAAGCACCTGAATTCTTAGGTCGTGTATTTGCATCAATGTTCTCTGAGAATGTAATTCCTTTGGGAGATATCAGGGAAATAGTACACAAAGGTGGCGAGGAACCAGGTAGCCTTGTTGAAAGCGGACTGGCTGGTGATGTGATTGGCAGCATTTTAGAGGTGATCCAATCAGAGAAAGGTGATACATATTTAAATGAAATCCGTACTAGCTTAAATTTAGAAGATTTCAAGCCTTCCCATCCGTCAAAATCAAGGAAACTAGAGAAATTTTTGTAGTAGATATCTTCTCGCTCACTCTTTGGATCACACATGGGTTTAAACATGGATGCAAGTAAGATTATTTATTTGTGGATTACCAGGAGTTTTACTTTGTTGACAAAATATATCCAGTTTGTTGACATTGACGAGGAAAGAATTTTGAACTTTAATATAGATTTCGTCACATTTTCTTTTGGTTTTGTTATTTCGATTCAATGTTATGTTGGTCGATATCGATCTATTTGCTTTGTGCAACCTTAAAATGGTTCATACAATCCTTATTAGGTTACTGTTTCATTTTGTTATTGTTCCAGTGGGGAAGTGTTAGGATTTCATAGAATTGCAGGATTTGGTACTTTTACAAAGCCTTTAGTTGTGAATAGTTCCGCTGCGTAAATGACTCGCAGTGTTTGTGAGAAAGTTCTGATCGAAATTAAACAAGTCGAGTTCGAGTATAATTTATTTTTTACTGATTAAATTAATGAGTGTGAGTCAAGTTGTATTTTAAAATAATTTTTAAATAGAGACTTTAAAAAAAAACTCAATTGGCTATCGTCCTAACAATCCTTGAAGTTCAGACGGCGCCGTTTCACGGATGGGAAGTGGTTAGAAATTGGGCCGATAAGAGTTATTGGGTCGATTCGGCCAATAATCCAGTAGGGCTCCGTTGATGGTCGAGTATATAAACAGTTTCCAGATCTCGAATTCCTCTTAAAAGACTGCTAGGGTTTAATTGAAGTGAAGCTGCTGCTGCATCTCCCTTGCCATCATGGTATGCTTTTCTAACTATGCATAGAATTGAAATTCGGATCAGAAGTTATTGAGTTGAAATTCATGTTATGTAATTTGATGGCGTTGGTTCATCAGATCCTTTTGACTATTGTAGATGCTTAGATGAGAACTATATTGTTACTTTTATGCTTGATCCCGTGCCGAGTGAATTGACCATTTGCATTGTGAATATTGCAGACTAAAAGAACCAAGAAGGCCGGGATCGTCGGCAAGTATGGTACGATGCAATCCATAATTTGCATATTCATTGCTTAATTTCACTAGTTGAATATTCCACACTATTAAATTTAGTGTGTATTCCTGTGCTCAATATGTTAAGTGTCTTGTAGGTACCCGTTATGGTGCTAGTTTGAGGAAGCAAATCAAGAAAATGGAAGTCAGTCAGCACAGTAAATACTTCTGCGAGTTCTGTGGAAAGGTTTTCTTCCTTCTAAATCTTTACCAATAATATTTTTTTGCAGTTGCTTCAGTTTCTCAATCTGCTGTTTCTTTTTTTCAGTATGCAGTGAAGAGAAAGGCAGTTGGTATTTGGGGATGCAAGGACTGCGGCAAAGTGAAAGCCGGAGGTGCCTACACTTTGAACACTGCTAGTGCTGTAACTGTTAGGAGTACTATCCGTAGGCTCAGGGAACAGACTGAAAGTTAGAATCTGAATCTCTCATTTTGTCTCGCCTTTTCTCGGAACCAATTTTCAACTAATTGAATATCCGTTCAAACTTCTCTATGTATTTTTTTCCAAATTACAATCATTACAAACTAGATTTTGTTTGCATCTTTAAGTTACATTTTACTCCCCCATATTATGTTTTTATCATTAATTTAGTGTCGGTCTTTCATGGCACATGGCTATATGTTTTACATTGAATTTGATTATTTACAAAGTCGTTCATCTATTATAAGTAGAATTGAGAGTTTTTGTGCAACATCTTATAAAGCAAATCTAACATTAAACAAGAACTACTTACAAGACACTAATATTAGCATAGCAGTCAAAAAAATTTGCTATGATATCATCTACGTCGACCATTTATTTATAGAACGTCTGCAACCTCTGGCCAGCTCTGCCGTCATTTCAACTTTCAAGCCACTTTAATTGTGTCTGTTGGGACTGATTTAACTCCGACAGTTGATCTTTCTGTCTTTGCTTTGGTTCTTAATGTGGATCTCTTCCTCTTCATCCTGTCTTCCCCATCGTCCATATCAATCTGCTCTTGTCTACACTCTGTGCTACAAAATGATGTATTCCCCCTGTGAACAAATCACATATTTTATCGTCAGCTAAATAAAATTGATCCGAACTGAACTGAATTGACCTGAAAATTCTATAATATAAGTTAATATGATTTTTACTAACCTGTACATAAATAAGTCATCGATGATTCCAAGCGGCTTCTCGCACATAAAGCAAGACTCTCGGCTAGTCGAGTTTGACATAAGGGTGCAACGACCGTCACATTCAGCGTAGAAAAACATTTTGCAAGCCATAAGTGCTACAAATGAAACTTGGAGTGCAGAAATTGTATTGAAAATGTTCAGAGGATTGAGAAATGGCTGGAGAGGAAAATGGAGGTTTAAGAGATACATTGGAAGAGTTTATATAACTGAGCAAAGGTAGTATCCATTCGGAATTCAGATCCCGTGTAGCGGATCGAAAATTACGTAGTTTTGTTTAAATGTATATAAAACTATGTAGTTTAACTAAAATTAAATTTTAAAATTAATAAATCTGTCTCGAAGGACGTGGTTTTGATCGTAATAAATCAAAACAACTTCATTTAATTTTGTTGTAATGTACTCCACGCTGGATAATATCTGATTCCACACCATACATCCTCGTTTGTTTGTCGTGAAAAACATATTTCATGGATTTTAAAATATAAAAAATAGTTAATAGGTTGTTGAGAATGAATTTTTTTAATGAGAATAAATAAAATAAAATGTGTGATCGATATATTCAAAATGAACAAACATTACTCACATTTTGGTCTTTGGACGCATTATTTCTCACATTTTGTAGAAGTGCTTCTCCCTTGTGGAGGCTTGTTGCCTTCCTCCTGCCTTGTGCATGGAGGCTCTTCGCCCCCTCCATCCATGCGTAGAAGCTCTTCACCCTTTATTCAAATTGTTCCCTTGAAGGCTTGTCGTCCTCGCTGTCGCCCTTGGACGTGGAATTTCGCGTCGTTGATCATCTATGCGGAAGAGACATGCGTACTTGATGTTTGTCGATTATGAGTTGGATTCCGTTGTTATTACCATAATTTCAAATAATTAGAATATCATATACCGTTCTCTATAAATTGTACCCAATATAACCTCAATCGGAAAAAAATGAAAAACATTACAATACATAAAAAATAATAAGAGAAGAGACCAGGTGCGGTGTGACCCCATTGAATGAATTAAAACCCTAACTCATTTTTTGTGTTTTGGTTAAGTGGGGCAGTCGATGTTTTAGGATATTTTGAGATATTTTGTTCATTTTTCTACTTTCTTCTTCTATTCGACAACTAGGGTTTTTATACTTTTGAAGCATTACAAGATTAAATTTTGAACTTGTCAAATATGACTAAGATCCGAGCTTCACAAACTTGATGAAATCGTGTAATAACATTACAATGCTTGATATTATTTGTAATCAATTTTTTAGAATATTCATTTCAAACAAATTTATAGTGAACATAATACATCAATGAGAATGACAATCTTATCCGTTTTTAAACATGGTAAAGTACATTTACTGATCTATGCTTCAGTTACAAACATTTGTACCTGTCAATTTGTATATGTAATTCTGACAACTATGGAGTAAAATGTAAGATTCATTTGTAAAAAATGAGATATTTCATAAGTTTCCTTTGTGAGATTGGATAGCATACTTTAAATATTCTTTAACATAATCATGATATCATTTTTAATAGCAGTTGCTTTACATTAATGCAACAAGTTGGGTTTAAAATATCTCAGCCATTTTCTAGTGTTAGATGTACTCATTCTTATTCTATTGAACCTTTAAAAATATCTAAAGTTTTCTTCTTATCTCAATTTTCATTGGAAGTGTCCAAATGCATAGTTTCATATTGGCAATGATTACATGTGTCTTTCAACTTTTAACTCAGTAATACTCCCTCTGTCTCATAATGTTTGTTCACTTTCCTATTTGAATATCCCCTAATATTTGTCCTCTTTCATCACATATTTTATCTTTCCTCTCAATTTTTTTAAATCATTCATTCTCAATCACACATTTTACACTCATTACTATCTTAAATACCGTAAATTATGTCCTATTTGGTTCTTTGCGTGGTTTTTAAGGAATAAAAGAAAAAACAATATAAAAAGATAATTGTGTGGTAAGGAAAGAGAAAAAAATGATTTGATAGATAATAAATGATGAAAAAGGAAGAGAGATGAGAAATATGTCGTTGAAAAGTAAAGAAGACATGTTCATTTATGGTAAGATTTAGAAATGAAAAGATGATTTTGGGGCACCCAAAAAGAAAATGAGACATTAATAATGAGACGGAGGGAGTATGTTTTTGGACAAACTTAAAAGGACGGAGGGAGTATAAGACTTGAAAATGGAGTTGATTTTAAGTGTTTATGACATCACTTTACGTTCCGTTTGATTGCATGAAAAAATAGATGGAAAGTTTAAAAATTAGTTAGAAATAAAAAGGTAAGACATGATAATATCGAAGGTCTCCTGAGTTGTTGAAGCTGATGTGTAATGTAGAAATGTTTCATGAACAATAAATATTTATATTTTTAACAGATTGACAAAAATTATTGGAGAAATGTTAGTTGTTTTTTCCTTCAATTATTTTTGTAAATATTGGACTATGAGTTGGGCCGAGAGACAAAGCCTGAGTCTTGTCAGAATAGGCCCACCAGCAATAACAGTAGGAGAGCATCATCCGGATTCAGATTTGATGCAGCCAACATTTATTTATAGTGATTTGAAAACGAGGTGGTCTCTTTTGAGACCTTACTGTTGGATGAGATTCTAAGACCTCATTAGGAACCATTAGATTGGGTGATTTAATGATTGTATTTTGTTTG
Organism: Sedum album; assembly: GCA_006409495.1. Lineage (NCBI taxonomy): Eukaryota > Viridiplantae > Streptophyta > Magnoliopsida > Saxifragales > Crassulaceae > Sedum > Sedum album. Next base: position 23,026 of record QZGG01000544.1, read on the forward strand.
CTTTTTTAAAATGACATGTGCACAACACGTGATTACTGTTTGGATGATCCAATGATTTCTTTTTGGGTCTCAAAAAAAGAATAACTCTTTGAAAACACCTAAACTTTTTAAAGCATGTGAGAAAATATGTGTCGAGAAATATTTGTGACTGAACCTCAATCCTAAGTTCATTTTGGTTACTTTCTCAAATAAAGTTGATTTGAAATGTTCCAATGTTCATTTAGACAAACTATGTCATCAAGTTTATGAGTCCGATTTCTTTACGATAAGTTGCATTTGTGCAGATTAAATTTTTAACTATTTGCATTTTCACTTAATTATATACACATTTTAATATACATTTATATACGACAAAACTCAAAAAGTACAAATTATAAACCGTTGGATCAAATTAATCCAACGGTTCAGATTTTGGATCATAGGGATATCATGAAGGGTCGCAAATGATCATTTCTCTCAAGTTTATTGTAATAAAAGTAATGAAAATCAGCAGAGGAAGGCATTTGACTAAATCATGTCCCTATTCACGAGAGCACTTCAAATCAACAACATTGCGAAGAAACTCTCGGAACTTATACAGTATACATGCCTGTACTAACCAATGGCTATTTCATTCAGTGCATCAATAGTATATGAATGGTTATAATGCAGATGCAGTAGTATGAAGCACATTCTTCAAGTGTGTCTACTCTATGGGGATCCTTACAACTTTCTTCGCACCAACATTTGAGGAAGATATCCTATCTCTACTATCGGAAGTAGTGGTGGCTGCGATACTGGGGTTTATCATCTTGTCCAGGTTCAGTCGAGGATTATCCCATCCTCCGCTAGCAGCTCCTGAGGGAACACTATGTTTCTTTGGCTCTTCGTTGTTTTTCCACTGACCAACTTGCTTGCTAACATTGCCCTTCCAGCTTTCCTCAAATCCAGTGAGCTCATCTGCGTAAAACAGCGGTAGTTTATAAAACTCAGCTGTGAAACAGAACCGAAATGACTTCTTTATATAAGTTTCTACTGAGAACATACCTTCATTTAAGTTGTGCAGTATCTGCATTGTCTCGACTTTCCCATCAGGCTTAAGCATTCTCGTAACTGAGTGGCCCTACAAAACCAAATTGAACAATCATTCACTAAAAAGCTTCAAAAAAAACCACCGATCGACTTGTAGATGCAGCTTACCTTATTTTGAATAGGGCTGCAAGTGAGACGATACACTCGATAATTACTCGATAACCGACTCGATAAAAACTCGGTCAATACTCGTTCGATAATAAATGAGTCGAGTATGAACAAAATTATGAAACTCGTTTAATAAACGAGCCGAGCTTGAACAATGTCATACTCGACTCGTTTATGTTTGTGAACAACTCGAATAGATGCTCGATAAGATACTCGATAAAAATTCGACAAATACTCGATAAATACTCATTTATAACTCGAATATGAATATGATATTTATAATAAGTATAATGATAGTTTGTTTAAATTGTTTTATATTTATATAATTAATTTGTTTAAAAATATTTATAATTGTTTAGAATTCATTTAATACTCAAATTTATGTATTTGTATTATATATATTATTTTTTAAAATACTCGATAAGAACTCGAACTCGGCTCGAACTCGTCAAAATTAAACGAGACGAGTATGAACACGATTTTTAATACTCGATAAAAACTCGGCTCGATCCCGAACTCGTCGAAATTAAACGAGACGAGCTTGAGCAACCTAATACTCGACTCGACTCGACTCATTTGCAGCCCTAATTTTGAATCCCTCTAGATATTCTATGCTCAGCTTGACCAGTCGTTTTATCCGCAGCTTTACTTTCTTCTAACACAACCTGATCACAAAAAGATCACTTTTTTAACATCAAAATCACCAAGACAAAACACTACAAGACATTAAAATCTAACTCACTCCATCACTTCCTGCTCTTCTCGACACAGTAGATGTTCGATAAACCCCATCAACCCCACCATACGTCACTTTCTTATAACTGAAACTCTGACTCCTTACTCCCTCCCATTTCTCCTCATCCTTTATACACTCATCACTCCCTTTCTTCTCTGCAATACACAAATCTTTACATCAACAACAAATCTTTTTTCGTACTTGTATCCGGTGCAGCATACATCTACTTACAGGAGGATAGCTCAATTACATCTACACTGTTAAGTTATATTCGTACGATCACATTTCAACCGTCCATTTCAAAAACAAATTGTGTGAAAAAATAAAATCACTTGCCCTTCGTATCCACAAGATCATTTTCTTCATCTTCTTCTTCGCCGTCAGAGTTGAGCTCTTTGATGACGGGTCGGGTAGCAGCAGATTTCACAGTATCGAAAGGTTCCATTGATTGAAACGGATGAGTGAAAAATGGATCGTCAAAAGGATCATTTCGAAATCCACCGAACAGGCTGGAGATTAAACTGCGGCTACCAAAGAGATGGCGATCGCCTCTCGCGTCTGCTGCTGATCCTTCCCTTTGCATATCCGCGAAATTGACGAGATTGAGGAAATGCGAAGTGGTGGAAAGGAGGGTTTTGTGTTGGTTTAAATATGAGAGGATTGGCGAATTGTCCGTAAAACGCTAGAAAGTTCGGGTTTTAGATAAAAGTTTTAGGAGTAAACTAAATACTCGTAGAAACTTCTAGTGGAAAAGTGATTGATAATTTAAGGATGATAACTTTTGGTGATACAAATTTAAAAAGTTGAGTTTCTAAATTTTGATTAATTTGATGATTGAAATTAAAGTTGAATTTTGATTAAAATTGATGGTTGAGTTCGCAAAATATTGAATTTGACAGTGATTTTTTTAGTGTAATTTCGTCCGTTGGACCGATGAAAATAATGATTGAGATGTGATGTGCTCCTACAACAACATATATGTCTTTTTTGAACTATTTTCGAAATTAATATATTACTCATAAATATAAATTTATTAAATTTGCAAAAAATATGATAGGTTGTTTTATTTGGCAAATATGTTTAGTTCTATGAATAAAGTTGAAGAACCGTGACACATGATAACGAATGAAATTTAATCATAAATAAAACCGTCAAATTCAACCATTAGAGTTTTTTATAAATCCAACTGCCCATTTAATAAAACTAACTTTAATCTCAATTGCCAGATTTTCAAAATCAACGATTGAAATTAAGTCTTTCGTGTCACAAATATTTAATGTTTCTATTGAACTCACCCTTCTGTTATATTATTATTAACTGACGGTTGATATTAGATTTATGCGTTTGATGGAAGAATCAGGCAGATTACCTGAACTGATCATCCAGGTCTGTGTTAAAGATGGTGTCCAAACTTTCTTCTATGTGGTAAAAAATATGTATATGAAAAGCCGTACAAATGTTGGTAATGTCATATGTTACAGAGCTGGCAGACGATGATTCCAGCTTTCATGACTCGAGTATTGTATCCAGTTGTCTGAAGGCATAACCCTATCAGTGATTGCAGGTGCTTATCTATGCAATGGGTCTGCTGTGGAGAGTTTCATGTAGCATCGAGCATGTGTAAGGATGGTGAAATCTGTGTTTAGTGATTTCTAAAACTCTTGTATTGGGTCGGGTCTTGTTGGATAATCTAGACCGTGAAGGACTGGCATTGAATCAAGATTTTCCTTGGAATATGCAGGAATGAGCCAATACTGTTTGTCTGTTCCAAAAACCTGCCACAAAAAATTATGATTCTTAAGCGAGGGTCGAATATACATCCACTTGTTCTCTAAATACTCTACTGTTGCCATTTTCCTTTTAAGCAATAAAGAGAAATTATTCCGAGCAAAATTTTCTGCTACGGGATGTACCAGTATGCATTCAAATATATAGCTATTTACATAGTTCTCAAAAGAGCAAACCTGTTCAAAGTTCTTTCGACGGCCAATGTCATACAATCGCTGAGAGGTTTTCTTTTCAAAAGCCTGAGCATAAAATAGTAAAAAGCAAAACAATTGGCATCAGTTTCCACAAAGCACAGGTTAATAGTGCTATAGTTAAAATAATACGGATAAACTGAGACAAGTAAAAATTATGCAGATAAAATGTGAACAATACAACACGTGTGGTTATTAACCAAAGGTTGCTAATGAGACGTGCAAATCGGCTACTAACTGTAGATGCACACTTTTAACTGAGGCAAATTTGATAAGGATTTGAAATCTTGAACTATGTGACATATTTGGAGGGTAACTGCAGAATCAACCTAACAACTCTCAACTTATCCATACCTCAATCGTTGTAGTATTACGAGCCACCATGGACATGTGCATAATGAGAAATCCAAGGAGGCTCAAAGAGAAGGCTAAGTTGAGGACTGGAAAAGACAGAATGGATAATTTTAGTACACAAAGTGGATACATCGAAATCTAAAATCATCCCTGAAAGGAATTACTATATTATGGTATGCAGTACCAAAGACAAGAAAAGTGGTGGCTAGGATCCCAGGATCTCCAAGTATGTCGCCAAAGAATTGTAGGAAGCGTGGAAATAGAGATGCAGCAACGAGAGTTGTCTCAAGAAATGTGTAAAACTGCACGAAAAAGTTCACAAAATCTTGCAATGAATACCTCATACATGTTAAACAAATGACATGTTAGCACAAAATTGATGCATGTTAATGAAAAAGGGCATGAACGCAAATCAAATTTATCATACACAACAGTTTAGAGTTAATTGTTTCGAATTCTATTATTTGTGAGTGACTTTATGATTATCAAAATCAAACTAAAACTTAAGTCCAATTCTGATCTATTTCTTATCAACGGCAAAAAACCGAAAGAGCTAACCCAAAAGTAGTCCGTCTTTATAGTGAACTAGGGAAAGTGATAACATACCAAGAATAGAAGGAAATACTTGTAATTCATCGCTCCCACACAATTGACAACCCATACACAGTGATGATCCATTTTTAATATACACCTCCCACCTGCAGCAAAGTTGCCAAATTTAAGTCTTCAACACACCACTTTTACTCCGAAAAAACATCACAAACTAAGAAAAGAAATAAACTCACAAACTGAGCAATGGTGACAGCGAGGAGGCTTCAGCTGTTTACACTTATGACAAAACCTGACCTTTACATTGTACGAATCACTAGTATCCACATGGTTATTTAGTGCATCAGTTTCTACAGCCTCTTCATCCGTATCAGGACTCCAGTTTGGCGGCACACCTCCTGGATCCGTTAATATCGTAGCAAAATAACTCCACAATAGCATCATTAACTGGAAACCAGAAACATACCAAAACAATATATATTCACCATCACTCGTATAATACTTTCAATTTGGTGCAAAATAACGGATACTAAACCAATCTAAATTCGACAACCAGCAACATAAAACATCAACAATATCAAAAGTTACTAATCTAAAGCTACAAAACATTAACAAAATCGAAACAAAATTGCTGAATGTATTACCAAACCGTGAAACATGAGCAATACAGCAAAAGCAACAAGCGAATCACCAACACGGCCACTGAACAAATCGGGTCCGTAGCACTCAACAACCTCAACATAATAAGTTACACCGACAATAGCCAAAACGACCAAGATCATAATAGAGCCTAAGCCTTTCAAAGCCGTGCAGAATTTGAAAACGTTCCAAGCCATATTGAATCCGGATCTGTGCAAAACGACCATGCCCAGATTGATTAGATTGGATTGATCAATCAATCTGGGGTGGGATTTTTGGGTTTAGGGATTTGGATTAAAGGGATTAGGGACACGCGATTTGGAGACCGGGTTTGGGATTTTGAGTAGATTAAGGTTAAGTAAATTAAAGACTAAATCAACTCGTCTTCATGACCTTTTTTGGTTAAAATAGAATTAGGATTCGAAATAATAATTTGCATCTAGTTTTATAATTTTTTAGGGTTTTTTAATCGAAATCTACTTTTTCTATAACTCAAACTAAACAAATCCATCATTTTTAATTTTTTTATATAAATCAATTTAAAAGTTGTTAAATCATAGTACATGTCACCGTCTCCGAGTTGTTGTAAAATTAGTCATTGACTTAATTGAATATATTTAAAATTAAAATTAATCATTAACATATTAATTAAATAACATTAATTTGGCTTTGTTCTTTTCATTTGATGCTTGGATCATCCAAAATTCATTACCCTTGATTTTTATCCATTTGTACAAACTCACCAAATAAAACCTTTTCTCAAAAATTACCTTTAGTTGATGTTATTTTGGATTAATGATGTTATTGAATTAATTTATTAGTTTTAAAATTATATTTTAAACATAATCGACTAAGTAAATGATTAGTTTTCCTGCACATGATGTCAAAAAGAGTGACAAATTTGTTGGCAGATTTGAACATCAATCTTTGTATAATTTACCATTTTTAGATTGTTGAACTCAAGTTGTTGCCAGATATGAACATCAATCTATGTTTCTTCAAATTTGTCATTATCAAATGTGTCACTTGATTGAAAGTTTAATATTTAGCTTACAGATGAACTTTGTTGAGTTATTATCTTATATTTCCATTTTAGATGCTTTGACAAACCAAAAACATTCAATTTAATTGAAATCAAATATTTATGTAGTGTTGATCACCTTTGCGTGAGAGCTTTCTATCATAGGACTTGAAGGATCGAACGGAGGGACCAGACCCTTACCATCTAAAGGAGGGGATACAGGTCTTGAAGGACCGGAGGGAGGGACCGAACCTTTACCATCTGCAGGAGGGATACAGGTCTCGAAGGACCGGAGGGAGGGACTGGACCCTTACCATCTGCAGGAGGGGACACAGGTCTGAAGGACCGGAGGGAGGGACCGGACCTTACCATCTGCAGGAGGGGATACAGGTCTCGAAGGACCGGAGGGAGGGACTGGACCCTTACCATCTGTAGAGGGGATACAGGTCTCGAAGGACCGGAGGGAGGGACCGAACCCTTTACCATCTGCAGGAGGAGACACAGGTCTCGAAGGACCAGAGGGAGGGACGAACCTTTACCATCTGCAGAGGGGATACAGGTCTCGAAGGACCGGAGGGAGGGACTGGACCCTTACCATCTGCAGGAGGGGATACAGGTCTCGAAGGACCGGAGGGAGGGACCGAACCCTTACCATCTGTAGGAGGGGATACCGTTCTCGAAGGAATGGATGGAGAGACTGTACTCTTACCATTTACAGAAAAGGATACAGGTCTCGAAGGACCAGACGGCGGGACTGCACCCTTACCATCTGGAGTGATATTAAATGATGTTGGAGCAATATGATTGTGGTATGTTACCATAGTTGGGCATGTTTCCAATTCTATGACAACCAAGAGTATTAATAGGATGATAGCTAGTGAAATCTTCATGCAGTCTTTAACAAAAGTAGCCATGTGAATTAATCAAGGGTTAACTACTTCACTCAATTTGGAAGTAACTAAGCTTTGTGAAACTGTGTTTAAATACAAACTGAGCTGCAGACATGATATGCGGAAAAAATGAAACGTATGATTGTATGAAGTCATGTAGGTTAATTATCATTTGGTACAAAGATTGCCGTTTCGAATATGGTTGATAACTTGTTTTTTGAATCTGAATTTGTTAAATGCATGCATTTGTAAAATGTGATTAATTTGACTTATGGATTTGGAACAAGCACCTGAAGACTTAAGTTCTAAATGGCAGTTATAATAAAAAAGCTGATGTTTTAAACGTTTGAACAAATTAGAGTACTAATAAATGTTGGAAAGTACATTAGTATATTTTAATAGAGTAAAGATAAAGATATATATTATATATTTGTGAGACGGAAGAACATGATTAATTAGACGATTGAGATTTAATTGATTTTAAATAAAATTGGACGGTTGGATTTGCAAAATACACGATGGTTGAATTTGACGGTTATTTTAGTTTAAATCTCATCTATTGGATTGTTAATAATTAACAATTGAAATTGTATTTTGCGGTCTCACGAAAAGATAATAGTCCTTGATTTATTCTCATTCTACAACAAAAACAACTGAAACTGGCAAAAAGTATACTAATTATTTGTTCCTTGAAGGCATTCAACTTTCTAGTTGGCTTTCTTTATCTTCTTGTTTGTCTTCGCCTTCAGCACTTGTTTCATCTTCTTCCGTCGCCTCTGGTTGCTCAGCCGCCTCCTCACGGACCGCTTCTACTTCCTCAGCAGCAGCAGCAGCAGCTACAGCTACACTTTCTTGTGCTGCAGTTTTCTGTTTATACTTCAAGAACATGAGTATGAGTTTTTCACCATGCAGCGTTGCGCAAAATGAACCTGCAATACAATGTTCCGTCAAGTGAAGCGTATGATGAGTGTGTTAGCGGCATCACCTGCGTGTGCATTTGAAGCATTGTGTGGAAGCACTCTCCCTCCATCGTCACCTGCATATTTCTTCGTTAACATTTTCGTAAACATTGATATTTTTCGCCATTTCAGAGCACTAACTGACCTTTTCCAAAGGGTACACTGTCTTTTGGCAAGCACTGCATTTGTCTTGTGTTCCAGAAAACAAGGAAGACAGTTTGCTAGGAGTCCTAGACTGCAACATATAAAAACAACTTATGCTAAAATCACTCATAATTTTTAGCCTATAAGAAAATTATCATTACTACGAGAATCACTAGCTGCTTGATCGTTCAGATTTGCTTGTCTGAAAATTCTTGCTGAAATTTCCGCATTCCTTAAAAAGCTGCTCGAAATGTGTCTTGCAATACAAGACTCCATCCATCGAAGAGTAGTTGCTCATCTGCACGAGAAACTGAGAAAGTCATTTCAATATAAATGCACGAAACAAGGAATCAACACACATTGCTTCTGAGGAAGAACTTACGACGAGAGTTCCTTTACAATGTGTGCATTTAAAGCATGACTTATGATAATTATTCCCATCTGCTGTCAGCAAATCAACAATGTAGACAGTCTTGTTACAAGCATTGCATTTATCCAAAGTTCCGGTGAATTCCATTTCCTCTTGATCCTTTTCCTTCAAAAGACTATCGATCCGATGAAGGAAAAAGAAGTCGAAACGGAAAGAACTTTTGTCTAGGGAACTTCAGGTAACTTGAAGATTGAACAAAGTCTTTGTGTTGTACAATAGGGCACCTTTTATAACAATTTTATGCTATGCAAGAAGTTATATTGATAGGCTCATCTTCAGGCAAAAGATGCACACAATGTTTTTCTTCCAAATTTGGCACCTTCTGATCGAATGGGAGAAATTTTAGGTGAGCTTTAGCTAACAAATATTTCTGTAAATCATAATTTAAGACTATGTAATTTTAATTTGTTGTATTTGACTATACCACGTCCATCTGCAATGCCACATGCAAAATATATGCAACTGACATATCTTAGACAATCTCGTTCAATGATAAAATGTAATCAACAAATACAAAATAGAGTTTACGAATGCACCAAAAATGAATTCATATGAATAAACCTTTAGATAAAATTCCGTAAAGAAATGATATAATGAAAGTTCACTTACAATACAATTCAAACAAGAGGGACCAAATCAGAATTACCCTAAACTCATACGACGCCCTAACCATCAACAGGAAGCCGTTCATTTGCGACCCCCATTGAAGAGTGCGATCCTTGCGACCCCCCCTGTCAACCGTCCGATGTTCGTTCGATCAATCCTGCTCCGCTCGCCACGTGTCTCATAACTTTCCTTCGGAATAGCGTCTTAGGGGCTCGGTCGTCATTTACTCAATCCTTCTCATCCCATCGCCGTCGACGTCGCTTCCCTCGATTCCATCCCTCAGACGCTCTGGATCCCGCAATGATGATTCGGGCGGTTTCGCGAATTCGACCCTCTCGTCATGTTTTTGGGTAAGTTTCCCTAATTCTGTCTTCGCGCCTATATTTTCAACATGTTAGGGTTAATCTTCCGATTCAATTGCTGTTATTCATTTTCTGGGTTTGGTTATTTCTGGGCATGATTTCGGCGGTACGAGTGCGTTTTTTGTGTCATTTTCATTTGTATTTTCAACAAGGCGAGTTTGATATGTGGATTTGTGTTATGTTTGTGGTTTTGTTGGCCGATTGGAAATGTTGGGGGTTTAGTTAGCCGATTTTGGGGTTTTGTTTGGGGTTTTGTTAGCTGAGGATTGTTAATGTTTGGGAAGGATTTGGGAATGTTGTGTTGCTTTGGTCAGTTTAGTTTATGAGAATGTTTGTCTTGCTTAGTACTTGATTTTGTTTTCTTTATATGCGTGTTTGCAAGTGTGCATTTAGTGTGTTTCTGTTTAGTTTGTGAGGATGTTGTATTCTTGATTCTGTTTTTCTTATATGTCTTTTTGCAAATGTGCATATAGTTTGTGCATCTAGTTTGGAACTATATGATTCTGTTTGTGGGGATACCATATATGTCTGTTTGTTTCTTTGTTGAATTGGTTGTTGTGTGTGTTGAAGTGAGCACATTGAGTTTTCAACTATTAATATTTGATTTTTGTGTTTTTGAAAGCTATTAATTTTTGAGGTTAAGTGACTGCGTAAATGAATCTGTGTAATGTTTCATTATTTTGGGGTTTTGTTTGGGGTTTTGTTAGCTGAGGATTGTTAATGTTTGGGAATGTTGTCTTGCTTTGGTCAGTTTAGTTTATGAGAATGTTTGTCTTGCTTAGTACTTGATTTTGTTTTCTTTATATGCCTGTTTGCAAGTGTGCATTTACTGTTTAATTATATGATTTCTGTTTAGTTTGTGAGGATGTTGTATTCTTGATTCTGTTTTTCTTATATGTCCTTTGGCAAATGTGCATATGTCTTTAAATGAATCTGTGTAATGTTTCATATTATTATTGCTAACGTAATTTAGTTTAATGTATAGGAAATTTGTTAATTTTGATGCGTTAGAAGATGTCTTTGGATCCTTTTGTTGATTCGTGTTCGTCTGCTGTTGGGGGTAGTGCTGAATCTTATTTAGAAGAGCAGTCTGTTTGGTCTGATATAGAGGATGATCTTAGGACAGTTTCGTATCGGTCTCCTCAGGGTTCTAAAAGTTGGTTACCTATATGCCCTGCTGATCAGAAACCTATGTTGGCATGACTTTTCCCAGTATTGATGCTGCATTCTCTTTTTACCAGAATTATAGTAAAGTTTGTATGTTTGATGTTAGACGAGGTTCAGACAAAAGGACGTCTGATGGTAATATTATTCGGAAGTACCTTTTATGCAACAAAGAAGGAAGAAATTCAGTAATTTCTTCTCTTGATAGTGTATCTGGGGGTATTTATAAGAGGGTTAGGTCTGTACCATCTATAATGTGCGGTTGCAAAGCGAGGATTACTTTAAAAAGGATTGGCAGTGATGGTTTTATTATTTCCCATTTTGTTGAAGCGCACAATCACAAGATGGCTACTGATATTGGGGCTCAGTTTCTTAAGAATAGAAGACGGCTGAATTTTGTCCACAGAAAGTTGTAGTTGACCTTATTAAGATAAATATAGGCCCTGTAGTAGCGTTTAAGATATATAAAGGATTGTCAGGAGGTTATTCCAATGTTGGTGGTAATTCGAGTGATTTTAAAAATGTTCAGCGGGATATAACTTCCTACATAGGTGAATTTGATGCTCAGATGGTTATAGAGAAATTTCAGAACAAGAAAGAAGTGTGTCCTTCATTCTTTTTTGAGTTCGTTGTTGAAGATAAGGCATTAACTAGGATTTTTTGGGCTGATCCTATTTCTATTCAGAATTATAACATTTGGGGATGTAATATCGTTTGATGCCACTTATTCTCTCAACAAGTTAAGTAAATTTTTAGTATGTTTATTATGGATGTAATATCTTTTATTTTGGCAGATGGTTTTTATGCTTCATAATCTAATTTTTTCGTACTTTCAGGTACAAGATGATATTTGTTCCTTTCACTGGAGTAGACAATCATAAAAGAAGTGTAACCTTTGCTGCTGCCTTAATTTCCAGCGAAGATGCTGATAGTTACAGTTGGGTTTTGCTGTCGTTTTTGAAGTGTATGGGTCGCCAGCCGACTATGGTATTAACCGATCAAGACGCTTCTTTAAGAAAGGTTATACCGTTAGTAATGCCAGATGCACATCATCGTTTTTGCATGTGGCATATCATGAAGAAGATGTCTGCCAAGGTAATTTTGTATTTTGTATTCTGATATTGTTTTCAAATCTTGTGTTTTTTTTGGTACTTTTGTCTAACATATTATGTAAGTGCAGGTTGGTTTTTTAACCCCTGCTTCTCAAGAGTTTCGCAGACAATTGAGCACCATCATTTATAGCAATGAACTTGAGATCGAAGAATTTGAAACTGCGTGGATATCTCTTATAGAGAAGTATGATTTTGCTGGGAATGTTTGGTTATCGAATTTATTCAAGCTTCGCAAATACTGGATTCCAGCTTATTTCCGCCATATTCCATTAGGTTGTCTTTTGATGACAACCTCCAGGTCAGAAAGTCAAAACTCATTTTTTGGAAGATATCTTAGTCTTAGGATGAATTTATTGGCATTCATGTCTGGTTTTGAAAGTGCGATTGAGAATCAAAGGTATACTCAGTCTTTGGATGATCATGATACTCTTATTAAGAAACCGAAAACAATAACTCCTCTTGCCATAGAGTCTGATGCATGTGATATATATACCAATCGTATTTTCTGTGATGTTCAGAAGGAGATATTATCATCATGTTTTGAGATATCTGTTGTTAATTTGAAAGAGGCTGATAATGTCAAGATTTTTGAGCTTAAAGATTCTAAGTACACCCGGCGCAATTTTCTGGTTAGTAATTGATCATTACTGTATACATTTGCATTTAAGTTGTATGCCTTTTTTAGAAAACCATAAGTATGCCTTTCACTGGAGTAGAAAACCATATGTGTTTGTATGAAGTTGACATTTGAAGCATGTTGGTATAGTAGTACTATAATTTTCACCTACAATTTTGGTTGATAGTTTTTTATTTGCAGGTATCTCATTATTTGGTTAATAATGATTTTCAATGTTCTTGTAAGCATTTTATGAGGGTTGGGTATCAATGTCGTCATATATTCTATGTCATGCGTGCTGGAAGTATTGATAAGATTCCGCGGAAAATATGTGCTGAATCGATGGACTAAGAATGCTGTCCGCATGTCCTGTGGTGATCCTATTAGTCATACTCCTGCTGCTCCAGCTATTTCAATGATATGGTCTGAATTCCAAGCATGTATTTGTCTGGTTGCTGATGACAGTGAGAAGCTTGAGAATCTTACTTGTAAGATTAAGGAAATGCGCATTCAATTGGAGTCAGAAGCTCCCCGTGTTGATATAGTGGATAAAAGGTCGGCTATCAGTAGATTGATCGGGGCTAGTGTGCCTACTGAGTTGACCATTAGATCTCCGGTTGTTGTTCACACCAAAGGATCTGGGAAAAGAATTATAAGCGAGCGTGATTTAGCTATCGAAAAATCCAAGCGGGTTCTTAGAGTATGTGGGATTTGTAAGAAGAAGGGAATTCACGACAAGCGTACATGTCCGCTCAAGGGTATCTCCCTACCTGTAGTTGATCGCAGTGAAGAAGACCTCTGCGAATCAAACATTTTAATTTGATTTTGGATGTTTAATTTTGCCTTTTTGGTTAGAGCATTATTCCCTCTTTATTTTGTGTAATTCAGATGGAATGATGCTCTTAGACCTGACAGGGTTTGTTTTGATATTTGAATTCCCTGACTTATTTAGTTCAAAGTGTTTTGTTGTAAGTTCCAGTGTTTGTTGTAAATTCCAGTGCAAGTTCAAAGTGTTTGTTGACAGGTTGGTTGTAAATTTCTGTGCAAGTTCAAAGTGTAAATTTAAGTGCAAGTTCAAAGTGAAATTTTCATTGCAACAGGTTGGGTGTATGTGTCAAAGTGTTTGTTAGATTACTATTGTTTTTTATAAGTTATGCAGATTTGCAAATGCAGATAGCCAGTGTGTGCATGTATGCACATCAGCATATCTCACATGTGTGCATATATGCATACATGCATTAGTATGTGTGCATACATGCATACATGCATTAGTATGTGTTTGCAAGTAAAGAGACATTCCCTGGACAACTGTTTTAGCAAAGTAAAGAGACAATAATTTAAATTCTGTTTCATACAAAGGAACTTGACCCTCTAATGACATGGCTTTAAGTTATACCAAAAAGAAGCCAGTGAAACATTCAACAACCAAAACATCATTTACATGCAGTAGGTTCAACATATTTCTCAATCGGACATTTCAACTCGTCGTCCTCGTTCTGTCAAAGCGATATCCCTGTTTGCAAAGATTTCTGCTCGCTCTTCTTTGGGTAGGGAATGGAACTTGCTACTCTGCATTTGCACGCTCTCACTCTTTGAATTGATATTTGATGTTAAAATTTTTGCAGCATAAGCAATGCGTAACCGTTTCAAAGTCTTCAGAAGCTGACAATAATAACAAGTACAATTTTAGGAATTTAAATTTCATATTAAAGTTACTAATCAAACTGTCTTACTGATTTTCCATCTCCTGGCAGTTGTGCTTTCCAAGAAGGCCCTTTGACCCCTTTATATGTTTCCATATGCTTCATTGCAAATATCCCCGAGTCAACAGTTTTATCCTTTGTTCCCCATTTCAGCTTCACTCTTTTGATCTCCATCTCTTGGAAAGTTTCCCATTTGTTGTAGGCTACTGATTTCAAATATGCGACAAATTCAACCATCTACGTTTTCACACGAGTTTCGCATCAGGGAACGCACATTATAGAATCCAATAGAAAACATAAATTAGTTATTAATTCTGAATCCTTACCAAATCACGAGGCTTGCCCACATATTTATCCAGTTTTGGCCAATCACTCATGTCATTATCCAATATTTCTACTGAAGGTTTTTTCAGATTTACTACTACAACGTAGTAATCATCTGATTCCCACATGGGGAAGAATATCTTCAAGCAAGTCAAATATTAAAAATTTAGTCTTAGTATATATTGTTATAAAAGGTTAAGACACGGAGTGAAGAATACCATGTCCAAGTTGCGTATCAAGTTCCCAGTTTTATCTTCTAGCTCATACTCCAATACATTTTTGAATGCTTTTCTTCTAAGATCCTCTTCCATCACGTCCAAAACTTCCTGCATTTGTTGAAAATATTTAATACATAGTTGAGAAAAGTAAATGGTGATTCACTGCTCTTCAATTGCTTAGAGATTAACTTAAAAACAAATGTCTTACACAGATATATAGTGTGAAGAAATAGCGCATTGGTGATTCAGTACTCTTTAATTTCTCCATGTAATTGAGTAAAATGGCCCAAGCACAGATCACCCCCGCATTAACCAATTGTCCGTCTTCCATGCTCTCAAAATCTTCTCTACGGAATTCCATGGTTTTATACTTGTAAATAATCTCCCTGCACATTAGAGGACCAAATTAGTAAAGTTAATCTCCCTGCCCATTGATTATTTTTTCAAAGCTTACCTGGGGTTTCCATTCAATGAGAACAACCAATCGCAGACTATATCAGCTTCAACAGAAATCTTTTTCACGTCCACCGGGCGGCAAATATAGGGTGATTTCTTTGACCTTGAGACTCCCCTTTGTCTTTTTTGCCTTGTCGTCATGCGTGTTTCACTCTCTGATTCTGTGTCGTCAAATTCCAACTCTTTCCTTATGAAGTTGATCAATCTGTCATTTGTAACAAGCTCGTCATTATCTGTATCCGCATCCTCCCTTTCTTGCTGTCCAACCTCATTTGCTAGGCAGTCCAATGGTTTCCCCTGGATCCCAGTTTTTCATTGTTTGCAGTTATTTCATCCTGGCTCAAATTATCTTCAACATCTGCATTTCTTCCTTCATCCACCCCACATCCGTCATCAACCACAATCTGTCATCCTTCTCATTTTCTTCTATATTGTTTTCTTCTGCTTGCACATCTTCCATTAATCTCCTGATGGTTTATTAGTTGAATTGTTGTCCAAGAACTCATCTTCAAATAGATTCACTGGGGGTACATTTCGATCTCTTGAACGACCAATGCTCACCATTTCTGTTCTTAAATCATCCATTGCTTTACATGGAAATCCTCCTGAAGGCGGTCCTGTGTACTCCACTCTCTTTGACACTAGTTTATCAATTGCTTCCAATTCTGCACTCTGTGGATAATCCATCAATGTTGCGGCAAAGACACAGTTGAAATCTGCTCGTAAGTTCTCGTAATGCAGTCTTGCTTCTTCCATTTCATCGGCACGTTGTTTTAACTCAGCTATTGTTGCCTACATTAAATGCATAAGCGTAGATCAACATTAAAAAATGAATTAACAAATAGATCAACATCAATGACGTTAACAAATTTGTTTACCTTGTAAACCTCCCAAGGAGTTGCTTCCTTTTTATTCGATAAATTTTCGCCCTGTTGTAAAAAAACTTTGTTAGTTATAATCAACAATTAGTTAAAAATATTTTAAAACTTGGTTTTCCATACCCCTGACTTCCTTGTTTCTGTTTTTCTTCCTGGTCTACTTTCTGGCGTATGACATAATTCGTTATCTGTTACTACTCGATTGATCATCTCATACACATTTTCTTCATCGATAACCTATGAAATATTTTTATTGAAGATTAGAAGTTGTATAAAGTTAGATTATAAATAAATAAAGACATACCTCTAATTCTGATTGTGTTTGGTTATTTCTCTGCATGTTTTTTGATCCATAGCAGGTTCATTTTCAAACTCATCATTTTGCTAGATTTTGTAAACAAAGTTAATAGTTAATAAGAGTGAATATAAAATCAGATTTCTTACAAACATCTGTATAAGATACCTGTTCAGCATCCATATCATCCGATATCCTTGCTTTAACCTTCCCCTTATTTTTTGCATAGAAAGGGTTTATTTTTCCTTTGCCAAACCCTCCATTGTCTAGTTCAAATTCCACCCGTCGTCTCAGTTCCTCTGTGTCCATGACTTGATGGCTGATGTTCTTTTTTTATGCTTGAATCCGTCACATATAACCATTTCACAATACAATATCTGCACAAAGAAAAGATGGATGATAAACATATATGCATTTGCAGATAAGATTTTCACAACACAGTAAGAATGCATATGTGCACAAAAGATGGGCTGAACTTACCGCTAATAGTATTAAAGGACCAGAATATGACTTCGACAACCTTTTGGCTAGATCAAATTTTCCTTTTCTTGCCCTTTCAAGAATAAATCCACACCAATCGTAATCTGGAATCTTCCTTGGCTTTTTCAAGATACTTAAGATGCGCAAGTTACAGTCCCCGTTACGCAGGTTTTCAATCATTGTGGAGTAAAATAACACCATGAAGTGCCGCTTGAACCATCTTTTCCCACATGCTGAGTTTTCATTTCACGAATCAATGCTGCAGGTGTGACCGTTCCTCTAGTTATTTGTAATTACGCCCTCCATTTTTGTACTGTTTGGCACGTCGGATCGACTCTAGCTGGAATGAGGATCTCCTCTCCTCCATAAGGGAACCCAAAGATCTTATGTACGTGCCACGGTGTTATTTCCACTAACCCCCTCTCCAAAACAAATGCACATCTTTTGGCATCAAAGGAATCAATCAACCAAGTCGCAAATTCTCTAGGCATTTCTGTAATGCTGAGAAGGCAAATATTTTCAAACCCCATTTCCTTGATGATGTTTACTTTCTTGATTCAAATTTGCAGTGCTTTAACAATTTTGGAGAAGCATTTTCGCATTCCTACCTCTTCCATATTTGTAGGTTCCTCATCAGTCGCCCATTCTGTTTCGAAAATGACAGACCAACGTTATTTGAAATCCAGTTTAACCTGGCCTAACATTTCGAAAAACCCTAACATTCCAACATAAGTTTAACCCTAACATTTCGAAAAACCCTAACATTTCGACAGGAGTTAGAACACATAAGTTATTTGAAAATCCCACCATAAGTTTAACCCATGCAAACTTGCGAAATTCAAGAGCATTCAAAAGCAAGATCGCAAACACGCAACAATGGAATGTGTTCTCAATGTGCAGAACCCTAAATCTGGAGACTTTGAAAATAAATAAGTGGTTGTGGTGTTCTCATACCGTTCTGGCGCCCCATCTTCAAATCCCGGTCGTTCTTCAAACTCCCCTTGCAGTTCCAATTTTGAACTTCACCTCCTCTTCTTCGTCTGAACGCAGCAAACAATATCTCACTCTCTCACCGAAAATTCAAAATGCAGCTGAGATTCAAACCCACTCTCACTCTCTCACCTAGACTGCAGACGGACAGATAGACTGCAGACGGCGGAACTTACCATCAGTCGCAGTTCCATCCGAAGCCCACTTGGGTTTGCATTTTGTGTTTCCCTTTTTACCCCTGCAACATTCCAAAATTGCAAAAATGCAGATGCAGATAAATGCGACGTGGCAGCATCCTGCGTGCAGATTGAAGCGGTGCTGACCGTCCGATCCCCCTTGGGTCGCAGGGGAACCTTACTCGCAGTTCAGGTGTGTTGTTGGTGTTGCTATGGGAAGATATGTGATCCAATAGGGATTCGACTTGGTGTTATCTTAAGGATGGCACAACTCAATACACAGTTAACAGCTTGATCTCTGCTCTATTCTAATTTGACATTGATAACATTGATGCTCTCCGATCAAAAGTTGCGCAAACAAAGATCAAGCAAGGACAAGATCAAGTTCAATCGTGTTTATGAAAATGACATGGCTACTCTTCGCGGTTAAGCTTACAATCGATAGTAAATTTTGAATGTTTTTACAACATATTCAACTTGAAATGCATAACGGTGAAAATCCTCAGAATTTATTTTAAGCCTTTAAATTGTAGCTTTGATTTCTTCAATCATACATATCCATTTTGCATAACCTCCACACTTCATATTTCTCAGTACGCCAACTGCAGTACGCCGCGCCAACTGTTTCTCAGCCTGCAAAGCCTTCTGGTGTGCCTCGGCCACCGTTGCAGGATCAAACATATTGAGCACATCCTGAAGTTGAACACGCAACCATCAATATAACGCGACACCAACTAAATAGGGGACTCATGAATACATTTAAGATTGAACACACATTCCTTCGCTATAATGATAATGCACTACGCCAGAAAATGCTTTAAGGGACAAAGTTTGAGGATGTCGCGTAAGCTACTTTATATGACTAACATATTTGGTTAGTCACATTAAAAATCTTATGCGACTACTCTATAACGACTAACCAACTTCAGTCACTACATATATCTTATGCGACTAATTGTATAGTGACTTATAAAATTAAGTCTCATAAGGGCCCTATGTGACAAAATGTAAAGCGAATTACCATAGTATGTCACGTTATGGTTGTTTTGAAAATTCAACGAACGCTTTGTTACACAACTGACAAGACAATGAATTTCGTACGACACGTTTATTGATTTTCACCAACTAGCTTGACCTCTTGTGACTTACTTTGGATATATTAGTCGCATAAAAGTAATTTTAGATCTCACTTGCACTGGGCTGCCGGGAACTGAGCTTTTACGAGCTAACCCCCCATCCTTCACATATCCGGCGATTTTTCAGTTTGTAAGAAGTTTGATCCCTTGGATATCATCTAAACTAGGAAGGAGGCCGGTGGAAACATCAAATTAAAGGGTATGACATATTTATGGGCGGTTTACATATGAGATTTCCATTTCTATTTTTTGAAGTTATGGACAAGAGTTGAAAGTCGTTGGGAAGATGGGAGACAAGATACTTGATGGGCATTAGAAGTTTCATAGAATTTGTGAGACTTAATTTGTCCGAGTATACTCACTTATGTCCTTGCAACCAATGTAGATTGTGCAATACAAGAGTGACGTTAGATCAAATGTATATTCATTTGAATAAATATGGTATAATACATGATTATACTACATGGACGTATCATGGAGAAGTTTCTAACCGTCCTTTAATGTACCGGATGCAGCGTGAATATCCTCAGAAGAAAAGTGAACAAATGAGCAGTTGTAGTGGTAGGAGTAATAGTTGTGCAAATCATGCAATTGAAATCATCAAACTCTCACAGATTTCCCATTTTTGCTCCATCTTCTTTACGACTTGTTCCTTTTTGCATTTTGACTACTTTGATATGAAATTTTCAAATAATTTAATCAAGACATTTATGTTAACTATATATATTAATGTTGTTTGCCTACAATACTTGTATATATTGTTATATAACATGGAGGTTACAACATGTGCAGTTTATCTAGTAAGAAAATTGGTTAATTTATGCGACAAACATTGAGTAAGTAAGTCACATAAGATCTGAAAATTAAGCGGGATTTGAAACTTTAAGCGAGATTTTAAAACTTATGTGGGAATTGAAATTTCACATTACATTACATATCCGAGGGAAACGATTTTGAAGTCCCCAACACTAATTTCACTATCTCTCAAACTCAATTCACTCTCATATTTGGTGTTTTCTTTATGGTGGTGGTAAATGGTGGTGGGGCTATGGTGTTTGGATTATTCTTGCTATGACTTTTGGGTTGTGCGTTTGCTCCGGCTTGAGAGATGGTGAAATTGTGAAAGATCAACGTGCAAAAATCGGCTCCCTTCCCATCTTCCCTTGTATCCCTCCCGTGGCCAGATCTGCCCTATGAAAATCGTGTACAATTTTTCTATGATTAGTGTAATGTTTTGAGCCTTTGAAATTGGATGTGTATTTGTTGAATTTGGATTGAGACTTGTATTTGCAACTTGAAAATGAAATGTGTATTGTTCATTAGATTTTGACTAATGTTTTGTAAGTTTCATTGCCCGGTTAGATTACCACATTGTGACGTTCGTAGTCACATACAAATTAGCTGCAACACTAAAATTTCAAATTAAAGTCACGCTTCATACTTTCTGCGACCAAAAATCGTGGATCGCCTTACATGACTCGTACTTAATGCGACAACTTTATGTTATGTCACAAAAAGCGGAATATACGCGACTAACATAATTTGTGTTAGTCATGTAACAGTTATGCGACAGGGTTAAGGCGACTTACCTTACACAACACACTGCACATCACATAATTAATGTTGCGACTAATATCCTAGTTACACGGCGTAAGGGTTTTTTTGGCGTAGTGATGATTCATAAATGATATAGTTTTCAAACTCTCGCTCTATTAAGTCGCTTGGAACTTGAATTTCATACTCTAAACCTCTTGATATATTGATTGGTAATCAAGCTCACTTTACAAATAACGTAGGTCAAATGCGTTTGTCTCTTTTGCGTAAAATACACTCACGACTAACATGCTAAATATCTTCAAAACATCCTTGAGTTACGTTCAATCGATTTCAAATCTAAGGATTTTCTCTAACACATACATATTTGGGTATTTTGTCAAGCAACTAAACATGTATATAATTAGATTAAAAGATAGAACTTGTAAAATATCAATCAAACTTTCATTAAATGAACAAACGTCGCGTTAAAAGTAGAATAACACACAACATTCTAATTTTTATAAATAAAAGTAGTGTGTAAATAAGAAACATAAAGCAAAACAAAGTAGAATAGAGTAGAATAGAGTAGAACAGAATAGAGAAATTGTGATCAATTGGCATCCACTCCAAAATCTTGAGGTTTTGTGACGCTTTCACAGATCTATTGTTAGGATTTCTCTCAAAAGAGATAACACGCGTTGTTGAAATGCAAAATATATTTTTTATATGTGTTGGCTTGTGACTTTAGACCTAGCAGAAGTTTTGGGTCTAGCGGCACACGCGCACAAGTCAATTAGGACCGGTTACACAAAAAGGATCATGCGGCCTCTTACCTTCCAATTTTGAACTTTATGTAAACCTCAAAATTTTTGATAATTGGATTATCTTACCAATGAGTTATCATACGCCTCAATCAGAGATCTGTGCTATAGTATATTAACTTGCAAAGGTGGTAAGGTGTTGCTGCCTCCATAAGCTGCAACTTGCTTTATTTTGCTCGTTTTTGTGTGTCTTCAATTGAAATTGATACAAAATTCTTATAAACCATATCCCATATCATTTGATAGGCGATATTAACCTTAAATAGAGAAAGAAAACACAAAATAATTTCATAGTATAACGGAACAAACTAGAACTTCAAGGTAAAACAAGGACAAATTCAAGGTATACTTGTCTATACATCAATTATCTCTGGTGATCATTAACCGAGTCTCTTTCTTGAGATCTAATGAGGTTTCCTCCAAAATGTCAATGTCATATGAAGAAAGTGAGTTTTGACTTGTTTTCAAGAGGCATTTTCGTTGTTGCGTGTATATCGAGTTGAATTGGTCAAATCTTGATAAAATCTTTGCAAATGTTCTATAAGATTGACTATTTTAACATAAGAATTGATCGGGTATTGAGTGAGTTAGCGATGCTCGAAGTTGCATGGAAATTGTGCAAAGTTTTGAGTCACTATGAATGGTGGTCAAAACTTTCTTAATTTAAAAACTTGGAATATTATTGGTATTAAGAAAAATATTTAGCTATATATATAGCTCCACTTAAATTATGTATATATTTTCATGGAAAATTTACGAAAACACACTCAAGGGTGTCAACCACGAGCCTGTAATGCAAAAAGTTGCGTACACTTGCAAAACGTGGACACGAATGAAACTCTTTATTCGAGTGGCGAGCTAACAACTTGGTTTTGCATTTTTTCTAAATCAGTATATGTGATATGATATTCATCATATGTTATGCAATTTTTGAGTAGTTTTGTTTTAGAGAAAGACACTTATGGTAACAACCTGGAGAATGGAGTATTCTAATACTGGCAGTTTTGACTCCCGACCACAACAAAAGAGGGTCACTTTGTCCTTCCCTCCTGTGCCAGTAGCATTGTAGTCAATATTTGTTGACAGTTAAAGGCTAAGTACACTTCGTTTTATTTGATCTGACAATTAAATTGATTTCTATTATCATGTGAAGTCTATTGTCAAACCACACCCAACACACACAAAAAATCAACATTAAGAAAATTGCCTAATCAGCACAACAAATCTGATTTTTTATCTCAGTCAATTTCTTTTCCGTATTTGTTCAATTCAATAATTTTATAGGGTTTTTTAGCGAAAACCACCCGTCCAATAGGGCAATTTAAGACAAACCACCCCTCCAAGTTTTTTTTTAAAATAACCACCCCTTAATTACAAGTCTACTCAATCGTGACACCCCTTGCACTGTTCCGGCGTTGACTCCTGTTAAACAGGTCGTTGACTAGTCGGAATTTTAATTAAATGTCTAATGAATATTAATTTAATTAATTAATTACTATTTTAATTAATAAATATTTAACTTATTAAAAATTATTTATATTTTATATAAACATTTTTTGTTTAGTTTAGTTAATTTTTATATAGTAATATTTTTAGTAACATTATAATTTATCTTTTTATTCACATATAATTATGATTACTCTTATAATTTTTGGGTCCTTTTTTTATAATTTAAATTTAAACTTGTGAATTAATTTAAATTTGATTGATGTTAAATTATTTTATTTATATTACTGTAATATTTTTAGCTTAGTTTATTTAATTTATTAATATTTTTTTAATTTAATAATATACTTAATTTGTAGTTTTATTTATATATAATAATTATAATTGTCATAATTTCGGACCATAACCTAACCATATCGCAACCATAACCTTAACGTAATTGTGGAAAAATGATAATTAATTTTACTATCAAATTTTACCATTAAATTAATTTTAAAATCAGATTAACGTTATATTTTATACTATATTTCATTTTATATATATGGTGACATTTTAATGTTCAATCGGTCATATTTATAATGTTTTAAAATAATTTTTAATTAGTTAAATATTTATTAACTAATTTAGTAATTAATTAATTAAATTAAAATTTATTTGATATTTAATTAAAAGTCAGATGAGTCAACGACGGGTTTAACGGGAGTCAACGCCGGAACAGTGCAAGGGGTGTCACGATTGAGTAGACTTGTAATTAAGGGGTGGTTATTTTAAAAAAAAAGTTGGAGGGGTGGTTTGTCTCAATTTGCCCTATTGGGCGGGTGGTTTTCGCTAAAAACCCAATTTTATATTCAGATCTTCATACTGTACAATTGTTCTAACAGTTACAGTATGCTTGTATTCTTGTGTGATTTGAAACACTCAATAGCTGACCTCTATTCTGAAATTAAATCTAAACATTCAAACACTCGAGCATCAAGATATCTTTTACATTTTTGATATTTTCATGGCTTTGAAAACAGTTTTCTTGGTGCAAAGGCATTGTTTTGATCGTCTTATCTACCCCTGCATAAAAAAAAGTTTTGCAGCCCTCTTGGCAGCCATGTCTTGTTTGTTGGTATCTACTGACAGCCCAGCTGACGAATCCTTGACCTTAAGCTCAGACCTAGTTAGAAACAAGAGACTACACAATCCAGCACTGCCAACCTCATTTATGTCTCCATGAGTATAGATGATCTCGATGCTCAGCATTGCTTTCTAGTTTTAGACATCTCCGTCCAACTGCTGAAAGAGCTTGATCCTCTCAACAGATACTTATAAATTTCCGTTCCTGAAGGCATTGGCATGTTGGTGGTAGTTTGCCTCATTTATACTGGATTAATAGGCTTGCGGACAGTGTCTGGCGGACCGCGATGGGGGCACATCTATGCAGCTTGAGAAAACGATCTAGGTGCGAGAAACTTGAAGAGCAACAAGAGCCTGACGAGTTCAGCAATGTCAGCCATTCGTCATTGGCTGAGTTGCTCAGCTCAGAATACTCTAACAATGAGAAGACGATGAATAGATCCCTGAGCTCAACTGATTCAATGGATCAGACAGCGGCTAAAGTTAGAAGGTTGACCCTGCAAGAATGGCTGTTAGCGTCACCTCCAATGTCATCAATGTCAGATAATTCTACATTAAGCCATGGAGAGCTATATGTGTTCAGAAACTTTACTGCAAGAGTATTTCCTGCTTCGCCCATGATGCATGACGCCGACTTAAATTCCGGTGAGGTAACCAAGTCCAAAACAGACATATACCCCCGAAATAAAAACCAGACGCAAGCCAAGCAGAAGAAACGGGTAAGCTTTAAGTTACCACAAGAGGCTGATGTAATCATCGTCTACTCGCCAAAGCAAGAACTTAAAGCCATTCAAGACTTAACCATCCTGATGTAAACTAGTCATCTTTGAATAAGAAGGATATAACTTCTTGATAATTTACTTACCAATCTCTTCGCTAAGATCTTCTTCATCCTGGTGTTCATCATCAAGGGTAACCATCACTTTTTTACCTTCTACTCCAGCACTTGTAGACTTTGCTTCTGCACGTAAAGTTCCATTGCTACCAGCATCTTCATGATGTTCCATCGTTCTTCAACTATCAGCAAAATGACAGATAATCTAAGAAGAGACAATGAAATGAGATACTGCTATGCCGAAAATTTAGACAAGAAAAAAGCAGTTAGCCATGAATCTGAACTGAAGTTCACATAGCCCACAGTAACATTTTCCAACAAACAACACATTGTTCACATAAGTTTACAAATGAACATGTCTCAAAACCATGAGTGTTTAAATTCCCCACACTTGAACGGAATGGCGTTCATACTGTATACCCATTCATTTTCTGACTATGCCCTCGATTCAGGCTTGTCCAAAACTGCTTGCCACATGTTCCTGAACGATTACAGAAATTCGCTCTTTCATAATCATGTAGGTTGGGTACCTTGGAATACACAGCTGATAGAAACATGTGTTGGAAGTAGGCAGATGATCAGGCGTCCCAGCCAGTTTGCAGATTTGAAGTCGACGAGGGAGCCCAGAGAATCCCTCAAATGGTAGATACTTAATTGTAGTCCAGAATAATAAAAGAAACCGCCTTTGCTGTGGTGACAACTTTTTTAAAATCTGCGAGAATCAGTTACAATCACATAAGATATAGCTAAACTAGAAAGCTTGTACAATGGTATAAACTGCGACTATATGGTAATAACAGTTTCATCATAAGAAAATAACGGTGATATCTCTTTCATGTTTTATGTGTTTGATAAAGTGTAGAGGTACCTTCCAAAACCAGATTATCTCACGACTTGTTTCATCGTATCCACTGCAGTCTGTATGTGCTTGCCATTCTTCAACAGATATATCATTCTCATTGCCAAGAAGCACTCGGTTGAGGTCTTCAACGGTTAAACAACGGAAAAAGGAGTTTGAATCGTCAAATATATCTGATAAACCTTTAGAAAAATGTGCCACTTGATTTAGGGTAGGGACACAGAAGCGATGATGAAGAAGGCTTTGAACATACTCTTCTCTGTTCTGACTGTTTAGCTTTCTGTTTTCTCCATCAGGATGGAAATTTACAATCCTCCTTGATCCAAACTCTTCAATTTCTATGGAAAATGTTAGTCCCAAAGCGTCCGAATCAACAAATTCGGCTTCCATTTCCATTATTTTCTTGCAACTTTGATATAGAGTAGGGTCAGTATCTTTTATGTCTTCCAGTTGGATATCAAGTGAAGATAACTGCTTGAAGAGGACATGATCAAAGGCTATGCCGACTCGCACTTGATGCAACAGAGCTAACGCTATCACTCTGCCACAGAACCTGAAGTGGTCAAGATGCCTTGGCTGCACACTGGAAGCTGCATATGCAAAAAAGAACAGATTAAAATGGAAAAAAGTACAAATCACAAACAAAATGAATTGAAACAGATGACGCAAAATACCGAGCTGCTACACTCTTATTTATTTTAATTTTTAGAATTGGCATCGCATCCAGTGTCGACACACTTGAAAACATTGTCAAGGATCTACTCGATTTTCTATCTAAGTAATGGAACCACAAAATAATAACATTAATGATATAAGTAAAAATAACGACGTCGTTTCTAACTCAAAATAAACAATAATCACAATTTAACTACAGTGTGTGATTCTAATATACATTTATAAGCTTCGGTGTAATTATTATTTTTTGATCAAACATAGGTATATTTCATTGAACCATGAATAGATCAGATCATGATTACAAATACAGTACAGTAATGCATTTATGATATTAGAAATAGAACACAACGACGTCGTTTTAAGAATAACTAATATCGACTATTATCTCAACTATGTGATTCTGATATGCATTGATATAAACAGTAATGGCATTTGCAATTATGATATTAATATAAAATGATATCGCTTCGAAAATACTCAAAACCAAAGTTGGTTAGGAATTAATCCAAACAGGTGATTTTGATATACGTTAATAAGCCTCCCCTTGACCTACAAGACTTTTATGCTTGACCGCATGTTCAATTCTATGGTGTACTAATACCATCAATACAACCTTAAAAGGCACATGGAATGCTTTACAGTCATAATCAAGTAAAAACAAACCAAATATAAGCTTTTCACTTCTGCTTCATGTTCTCAGGAAGGTGGTGGATAGGATAAAACTTCTAGCTTTCGAAAAGAATCTCTAAATTTAACAAAAATCAAAATCCAATTTAACAAACATAACAAGTGGTAGAATATCAAACAAAACAAAAGCATTTCGTCTGAGAAGTGTTTGCAATGTAATAGACTCTTACCAGGGTTAATATAGAATTTTCTATGATCGTTCGGGGTGGGGGTAAAGAGAGCATTTTGTGGGTTGAATATCTCTTTGCAAACCAGCAAGAACCATTCTCTCAGAACACCGGGACCGGTGGCGGGCTCATTTTTAAATTGTACAGACAATCCATCTTGAAAAATTTCAGAGTCTGCTACAGTTATTTGCTCGCATGAATCAGAATATAACTTCGATCTATCTACCAGTATCTCTTGGTCACCCACATCCTCGTCATCCAAAAGCTCTGGGAATTTCATCACAGCAAGATCCCACCGATCCTTGAAGCTCAGAACTTCCTTATGCTCGAAAATCCAATCATTTTTTTCATTTTCAAGATCTATAACATCTTTAATTGCATACTCCGTGACTAGGATGCGGAAAGCAGTAATCCTAAACTCCAACATCATCCGAAATATTTCACCAGCACCTTTAAAAATACGTGAGATGTCACTTAGTGCCTTTAAGAGATCCAGATACTCCGAAAAAGCACCATCGAATATGCACTCTCCATCATCTTCTACATCCAAACGCTGATTGACTCTAATAAGGCAAAAACTCATCTTGTTTAGCAGCTGATAGAATAACCCATAGAGAGACAAAAGCTTCTCGCATAAGGGATACCTCAGAGCACCATTAGACATCCTGATATCCTCACTTTTCATAATAAAATACAGAACAGCACTTACAAACGAAGAGAATTCTGAACCACCATTGAATTCAACAATAACCTCAGAAGATGAATCCAAACCAGCAGTTATTTCAGCTAATACCTTGCTCCCAATTTCCATCGCAAACAGTGGCGGAACCAGGACGAAATATTCGCCGGGGCTCAAAGCTTAGGACGGAGGACGGAATATTCGTCGGGGCTCAAATAATTTTTTTAGGGGGGGCTCAAATGATTTTTTAGCAAGGGCTCTAATAATTTTTTCAGCCGGGGCTCAAATAATTAATTTACCCGGGCTCCAAATCGAATTATGATAAATTATACCTGGTAAAAAAAAAAATTTTTTTCCTCGCCGGGGCTCCAGCCCCTCCGCCCCCCTGGTTCCCGCCACTGATCGCAAATGGAAAATCTGCTGCCACACGACCATCCTCTGAACCTCAAGCGCAGACGAATTCCCAATCAAAGCATCAAGCAGAAACCTCAACACCTCCCTACAACTATAATACAACTCCTCTCTCGGGTCTCTCTGACTCAAAAAAGTACACAAACGAATCACCGAAGGCACACCATAAACACGCAATCCAGGTGAAAATCTTTCAACCGCCTTAATAAACCGTTTGATCAAACAAAGCCCAAGCTTCTGATTAGTCTTTAAAGAAGACACATACAGATTACAAAAAGCATCAGCGACAGATCGCGATGTAAAAAATTCACATGCCTTTTACTCAACTCAAAATCACCAGTATCAACCTTAGATAAGAAAAAACTCAAATCTTCCCTCACACTGCTACCATCAACCATTCGATTGCAATCGATATTTCCCAACCTAATAAGAGCTTTCTCCACGTCATCATAATCCTCTTCTTCACTCGGATCAGTCGACATCGTCTCGTCGATCTCTAACTCGAATTCCGATCCGAAGAGGTTGAAGAGTTTTCTCTTCTTCGATCCGGCAGGCTGGATTTCGTTCTGCGTCATGGTAGAGTGAAAAGTGAAGCCGATCGGAATCGGCGAAGGAGCGGCGTGAATTTAGGGTTTTTGGATTTGGGGATTTTGCTGAGGCAGTCGGTGTGACAAGTCGAGTGTTGAGTGTGAGTTGACGCGAGTTGCCGTTATTTATGTGTGATTCAAATATGGTATGTGGGCAGGATGAAATGACACTTTTGCCCTTAGGAAGATTGGGCTTTGGTGTTTTGCTGAGTGATGTTGACTTGCCAGCCCAACTCTTTATGTTCATTTTCCAACTCTACATTTCATACTACATTCATGCAATCATGCTTCATTTTGTTTTGGTTGCATGGAAAAGAAAATATGATGAAAAATTTTAAAAAAAATATTTTTATGTGTTTGGTTGAAACAAGAAAAATGAAAAAATAACAAAGAAAACAATGTAAACATTTCTTTAAAATTTCCCATGAAAATTAATTTCCTTTACGTTTTCCTTAAATTTTCTTTCCATTATTTTTTCTCGCATCCGAACGGAGGGTTAAAGATATTTTATAACATTTTTTCAATAAGGAAGTGTTCTGTGTTCATGATAAGACCTCAAAGTAGACAGTAGTAATATTCTCACATTTATTTATTTATTCTATTTCTATCTTTTTCTTTTCTATTCTTGTCTTGATGCAATGATGGCAAGGAATATGAGCTTATTTTGAATAGGAATTTTCAAAGTCCAATTATTCGGAAAATCTAAAATTCATCATCATCTTCTATGTTGTACGTTTTGTTTCGCTCCATCGGAATCAAATGTGCATTTTCTCTAATTAAAGAATTTAATTATTCTAAATTTGAATCATACATGTCAAGATATTGCTAAATATGGAAATGTTCAAATATGGTACTTATTTAAGTGATTTAGATTTATTATGTGATTAATTACATGTTTAATCATATTTAATAATGAAAGGACACACTTGTCATTTCAAATCAATATGGTTAATAAATGGATTATTGGGATAACACACCCTATGAACGATCATCATCAACCTTAAATGATTTTATTTTATGAATTAAGCACGTAATGTTTCGAAAAGAATTACATATAAATATTTAATTGTTTGAATTAAGATGATAATTACGCATGCAGGTACTCGAAGATTATTGAGAGTGCCTTGAAGATTCAAGAATAATTACATTTTCAGAACTTTTTATTTTTCGGATGTGATTTTTATTATTTATAAAAGATGTGTAACATTTAAGAATTTATGTTATTTGTTCTTACATATTTTACACTATAAAAGAAATAATAAAATTAGAACCTATTAATTTTTAAATAAACTTATTGCAACTTCTTCTAAAATAGCGCTGTTGTATACAAAAAAATCAATTTTGAACAAAACATTACAAAAGAATTCATCTGATAAAGTGAATTATACACATTTAACCGATGCTTTATTTAGATAAATGCTGTCATATGGTTGGTTGTTAACCCTAAAACCCATATCTCGAACCCTAAACTTATGACGGCCTTTACAATATTTTGCGCTGTTAAATGAATTTTTTTGAATAATATTTAATGGTTTTAACAACGTTTATTTGATAATAAACACTTTAAATTAATAATTTTAAAATGAATAAAAGGATTTATAACAGCGAAAGGTGCTGTTAAATGTTGTTTTCAATATATATAATTTAGAAACTTTTCAAGTGATACTTTTTAGAATTTGTGTTTTTATTAAGCATTTAGACATTCAATTAGTAACATTCAATTTTTCATTTACCATGAAATTATTAACATTTACAAACTTTTATAGAGATTCTTTACCTAGCTTGAAAAGTCACACATACTTTTTGATCAACTCTACTTTCATTCACTATACAAATAAAAATGCACATAAATTATAACTTAAAGTTAAAATATTAATCAGCCTTTTGCTCAAACATTAAAATCAATTTTTCCGCTGTTCATCAAATTCTCAAATTAAAAACACCACCTAAATAAAAAATGCGATGTAATATACTATTTATTACAACGCCTTTTACAGATAATCGCAGTAAAATAACTCTTACAAATTTCCCGAATTTTATTTTATCGTAATATGTTTGAAAAATTAATTAAATCCATTAACATAGCATTTGATTGATTAAGCATCGTTGTATATTTTCTCTGACGCAATTGGTTAATTCGAATACACACAGATTTTATTCACAACAGTCGCTAAATTCAATCCAACAGTTCATAAGAAGATCAAATTCTGAGCGCACATGGATGAGTTGGGCCGAATATCAAGTTTATTAGACATAGCCCAAAATTTCAGCTTAGGTTAACTCCAACACCTATATAAACACCTTTATACCTCCAGCAGCCGGTGTGCCGCCTCTATAGGGGTGAAACCCTAGCAAGAGATTATCGGATGTGACCACAAACCCCTGAGATTTCGGAGCGGACACCATGAAGATGATATTAACGACTCTTCTAATCCATCCTTTGTTTTATCGCATTATAACTATATTTTGTATCGTATTTTTATTTTTCCTCGTGGCAGTAATGTTTATGAACTTATGAGACTGGTGTCAAGCTGCCTTTGTATTTGTATAATATCTGTTTTGGTTGATGTTCACATGTTTTATCTTTATTCTAATTATTTGCATGTTAGGTGTTTGATGAAATGCCCATGTGTGTATGTGTTAGTGAAATTTCTAGTATTCGGTGACGATTGAACTCTAGGATATTTAGAAGATATTCAGCATGTTAATCTTTGAGTGTATTGTGCGCGAGAGCGACAAAACATTCGAGTTAGTCTAGTTATTAAGCAGGTCTGATTTACCAAACAATAGGCTGAGAGGTTGAGATTATGGGATTCAAGTTCTACATGGTTCAACAAAGCGAAAGTTTGAGAACCGTTTCCCTTATGTATCACCACATTCTTGAGAAGGAACGATAGTTGGATCTAGAATGTACGATAACTCAGCCTAGAATTGCCAATCATAACTTTATGCATGTACAAACGTTCAGTGGCGGAACCAGGGGGCGGAGGGGGGCTGGAGCCCCGGCGAGGAAAAAAAAAATTTTTTTTACCAGGTATAATTTATCATAATTTGATTTGGAGCCCCGGGTAAAGTAATTATTTGAGCCCCGGCTGAAAAAATTATTAGAGCCCCGGCTAAAAAAATTATTTTGAATCCCGGTGAATATTTCGTCCTGGTTCCGCCACTGCAAACGTTTGCATGAGAGTTTGATAGAAGTGACGTATGATTGTTGCTGCATATTTATTTCATTCATACAAAAACCATAATATCTTATTATCACCCCTTTCCCGCGTAAACTTGCATATGTAGCGCTAGGTAACTTGTTAATAGTCTAGACTTTTCTGTTGTGACTCGACCCTAAGTCACCCTAGGAATTATAATGTGTTTGACGAGTGCGTGACTGGGAAAGTAATGATTTAGTCCACTAAAACCTCACGTCACAAGTATCCAAGTGTTATGCCGGAAGCTTGAGGAATAAGATAAATGTTGCCGAAAAATTCATCGAGCTAAAAACACATGATTGTCATGTGATAATGAAACGTCTACTTCATGTTGTTATTCGTCAATATTTGCCACCTCACGTAGTTCATCCTATTTCAAAGTAATCAACATGGTTTCCAAAGCTCTGTTGTTGAGAGTTAAAAATAAAAGGTACTTTAAAGCTGGAGATAAGACATTATATCGATTATAAGCAAGTTAGAATGAATTTTCCCTCCATTTTTACTATCATAGTTCATCTCCTTATTCATATTCCGATCAAGTATTATTCAAAGGTGCAGTACAATATGATTGGATGTTTCCTATCGAGAGGTTTGACAAATATTTATATTAGTCATATATCAATGATTCATCTCCTTATTCAAATACATTTGGATTTTTCGTAACTATTAATATTTGATTATATTGTGTAGGAAATTAAGTGCGTAATTTTTTTTGTTGGAAATACGCGATATATTTAGAAGGATTTATTACTCAGGCGTATATTATGCACGAGTGTATCTCATTTTGCAAGTTATATATGGGTTCACCAGTGATTGTAAGTACTCAATCAATCGCAATAATCATCTTCTTTAGTCTCTTTATTTAGATCTTGTGAACTCATTGAGTATAATACAGAAAAAGAGATTGACGAAAGATGAGATTGAACTTGTATATTGTTTTATTTTGGAAAATTACAATGAAGTAAGATGCTATATTGATAACCACGAGGAAAAATTCAATGAATTATACTCTAAAATTAATCGTTATGATTGTGCTAAACATTTTATTCCGTATTTAAAAGCCGGGTATGTATTAATTTTACACACTGACAATTTTTGAATGATTGATTTTTAAACGTAACTCTTATGAAGAAGAATTGAATTTTCTACATTTGGGACCTCAAACGTATAATTATTATGCAAAATGCGTGGTGGATGGAATTGTAAAAGAAAAGATAAACTCGGATTAATATGGGATTGTTGAATTTTTTTGAATTGATATTCAGTGGAATGCCTACTGTTGTTTCATATCATGATAAATAATTATTTGACATTAGATAAACTTAATATTCGAATAAAAATAACATAGCAATTCAAAACAATGACATTTTTGATACACAAATGCGGTAATATGGTAACTGAAAAATTGGGAAGCGGATCGGGGTGCTGCACAGCAAGATGCTGTGAGAAGTAACGCTGTCGTTTCGTTATTTTTAATTTTAAATAACATACTAATGGCAGTTCTTTGTTGGCAATTTTACCACCAAACAATGATCCTCTGAATTCACACCTCACTTCTACTAATGGGTCAGAAATGACTTCTATGGAAGCATGAAAATCTTATTTTTCATTACCGTAATCTTAATGAAGTCTTTCTTGATTGGGTAATAAGCTGGAGTTGAAGTAAGCTAAGGAAGGATCTTGAGCTGAATAACAGGGGACTCAAATCTGTTAGAGATGTAGATTCTTGCAGACACAATATCACGTGACCTAGGTGAACCTTGAAGCAAAAACGATGTCGTTTTGTATTTTAAGGAAGTTTAATTTCATCAATTTTGAAACGATGTCGTTAACCCGAGCTCGCAGCATTTAGCTGCGCAGCACCCGATCTGATTCCGAAAAATTGATGGTTATGATAAGATATTTTTCAATTCTAATTTAATGGTAACTAGAAATTGAAAGTTTTGAAATTTTTTTATATGGTCTTGCAAATTGTTCATATTTTTGAACTATAGTATTAAAAGATGAACCCCGTATCAGTTAAAGCATGTTCCATTACATAATTCATATATTTGAACTACATGATTCATGAAACATGATTTCTTGAACAAATTTGTAAATGTGTAAATGTAAACCAACAGGCTTTAACTAGTCAAGGGTTCATTTTTCATACTACATGACTCATGAACCATGTTTATGTTTAATTTTAAAAGTTGTAAAAAATATGATTTGCAAAACTAAAAAATATCAAAAACGCCAATATTCAGTTACCATAAAAACATGACCGAAATATATTAGATTATAATTTCTAATATCTAAGAAATCGATGACATATGCATCCTTATTTGATTAAAAATATATATTTAAATTAATTTAATAAACGTCAGATTGAAATCAACGAATAACTGATATCACTTTATAGAATTCATAGGATATGTCACTTTTCACCTGATTCTTTACCAAGGTTTAAACATCTTCAATATGATTTGCAAAAAAATGATTTGCACTATCAACATAAAAAATAAGTTTTAAGTGTTTGTCCATATTAAAATGAAACCAAATTAAAAACCATGCTTTTTTAAAATCAAGAATTTGGTTTACAATGTGATTTCCTAGAAATAATCAATGCACATCCTCTCTAGAAATGCACAACTTTTTTGTATCGGGTGACTAAACCTGAATAAATTAACCTTATTTTTAAATATAAATGGTAGTGTTGGGATCAAGATAAATGATAATTTTCATGTGAGATAGAAAGATTTTATCTCAATTTGAATTTTTTATCCTACTACTGAATTTAAAATAATTTGTAATTACACAGAGCAGTTGAATTTGTTGACATCATGAGTGTTTGTTATATTTGACTTTTTATTTAAAACACATTCATTATATTGCAATTAATTAATGATCGTGTCATAGTCTTATAAAAATAAATATCGTGTCTCTGTTGAAGGAGTAGATATTTATATCATTTACTTTTTGTAGTCGAATATGAACATCAAACTTGGAAACATGATGTTGAGAGTTTTCCTCTCATTGTTGCTACTGAACTTCCATTCCTTATCGTCTAATGAAAATTTTGTTAGGATTAAACTAAAAATGATTAGGAATCATGTGAATAATAAACATGTTCACTTGATTGGTTCATCATCTAAATGGTACAAAAATAATGTGTTTAAGACTTCTAAAGATACTCACATCGTATTGCTAAACAATGATAGAAATATTTTTTATTATGGAGAGATCGATATTGGTACTCCTCCTCAAAAGTTCAATGTAATTTTCGACACAGGCAGTAATGTCTTGTGGGTGCCATCTTTAAAATGCAAATCTTCCGTGCGAATATTATACTTGAATAACTATTTATTTTACCATTAATTCATTTGAATCAAATAAATTACTGATTGACAATTAGTTTGTGATGACTTCTTTCTACAGCTTGCTTGCCTGAATAAAGAAAAATATAGGTCGAGCCATTCAAAAACATACAAGGAAAAGGTGAATCATAAAATGAAAGAATGATAAGCTTAACTCTTTATGTCATGTAGGTACTGAAGCTCATTATAATTATGATGCCGGATCCATTCACGGTTTCTTAAGTATTGACGATGTAAAAGTCGGTGATATACTTGTTAAGAGACAGGTAACATTTTTTGCAACTTTAGAAGTGATTTCAATGATTTTATAATAGGTTACTTACAAAGTTCAAACATTAGGAATTTATAGAGGTTACAGAAGCATTTCTAGATCAATACTATGCTAATTCCAAGTTCGATGGCATATTAGGACTTGGGTTCGATGAATATGCAGTTCTAGGTTCCGTGCCTATATGGTAAGGTCCAAAATTAGTTTAGTTTTGCAATTTCATCACCTGGGTGAATGATGTTTCATCTATTTTGTGATTGAATTGATGAATTGTAGGCACAACATGATAGAACAAGGACTTGTAAAAAAACCCGTATTTTCGTTATGGCTAAATCATAAAATGGAAGACCCAGATGAAGGTGAAATTGTATTCGGCGGGATAGATCCCAAACACCATAAAGACACTCATACATATGTTCATGTGACTAACAAAAGGCGTTGGCTGGTTAGACAACTAAAATATATAGTGACTCGTAAAATATTCATTAGGCTTATTTTCTCATGCATATTGTTTAATTGAAATTTATTGACAGTTTGATATAGGTGACTTCCTCATTGATAGTCAGAGTACTGGTAACTTTCAAGTCATATATCTTTACCCGTAGTCTGATTTAATTATGAATTATTATTTATCAGCAAGCTAATGTTTATTGTTTGTTTTCAAGAGTATTGTGTCAAAGGATGCTTTGCTTTTTTAGATTCCGGAACATTGCAAGTGATAGGTCCTACGGTTAGAGATCTTGACACTTTATTAAAATTATTAGTTGGTTCCATTCTTATTTATGTTACAATGGAAAGATTTCTGCTACACACTTTTTAAGTATTCACAATAATAATATCTTATTTTTTATCGAAATTCCTCTCTAAAGGTTGTTATCAACATGATAAATTATGAGATTGGGGCGAGTGGGATAGTTAATAAAGAATGTAAAATAATTGTTTTACAACACGGAACAAAGATAATAAATCTTTTACAAGAGAAGGTAACACTAAGTACATATTTTGTATTTTAATAATGTCACATAAAATATTAAAAGTCGATCATAAAATACCATGTTTTGAATAAGCACTTGCTGAGTGAGTTACATTTTTTGTTTAGGTAGAATCAACGAAAATTTGCTCTCAAATTGGATTGTGTGATACTGTTAAAAGTATTTTATGCTCAAAGTGTGAAATGATAGTCATTTGGATACAAAACGGGCTAAAAAAGTATGATGCATCAAATGATGTTTTGGATTACGTGAATAAGGTATGTTTTTATAACTCGGCCATGTTGATAGTTAAGTTGGTTCGAAACGTTGAAACAAATTTGTTAATGCCATTTTCTTTAACTCTTTGCAGCTTTGTGAGGTCTTCCCATATCCAAATGCTGAAGCTTTTGTGGATTGTAATAACCTATCTAAGATGCCCAAGGTAGCGATCGCAATTGGCGAGAAAGTGTTTGAGCTTTCTTCAAACGATGTGAGTACTGAACCTTTTTGTTTTTCTTCGTTTCATTTTTAACTATCTAAAGACATAAAAGTCTGGCATTTGCATAATGATTTATTAATTGAAAACGTACAAAAAATTGTCATATTTTTGAATTGTAAATGCGTGTTTGAGTAACCCTTGGTAAGTATAACATGATTGTTGATTTTTGAAGTACATACTCAAGATTGAGGGTCAGTGCATTAGCGGTTTTCGAGCAATGAATATGATGTCTTCGGAACGCAGTCTTTGGTATTATTTTTATTCAACATTTTTTCATGTCTTTTCAATTTTATTTTAAATAACAAATGATGAATATGTATAATGCAGGGTCCTAGGAAGTTTATTTATGAGGAAATACCACACTGTTTATGATTATGAAAATCTCAAAGTGGGATTTGCCGAATCTACCTAATTTTGATTTGTGTCCTTATCAACATATTTCAAGTCGATAAGAGAACCCATAAAATCGCTCAAATGGTAAATCATAAGTAGAGATCCCCATTAATGTAGGGTATTTATCGAAAACCACCATTTTAATAGTTCAATTTTAACGAAACCACTCTTAAATTTTTATTTTGAGATAACAATCCTTCAATTCAAAAATTATTAAATTTTAACACC
Organism: Sedum album; assembly: GCA_006409495.1. Classification (NCBI taxonomy): domain Eukaryota; kingdom Viridiplantae; phylum Streptophyta; class Magnoliopsida; order Saxifragales; family Crassulaceae; genus Sedum; species Sedum album. The sequence continues at coordinate 61,165 of QZGG01000544.1, forward strand.
CTATCACTGTTTGTAGCATCTCTTGTCAGAAATTTGATTGTTGACTATACTTTAAATCAAATATTGTCATTAATACACTAGTCTTATAATATTATTAAGCTTAATTTGACTTTATTCAAGTTCAGTTAGGCTTAGATCATCCAAAAACTCATATCTCCAACCTTCATCTATCTTTACAAACTCAACAAAACAAATACATTTCTCAAAATTAAATTTAAACTGATTTTATTTTGGGTTAGTGATGTTATCATATTGGTTTGTTAGTTTTGAAATTTGATTTAAAGCATAATCAACAGTCAAATTTCCCACAAGAAACGCCGAACACAGTGATAGTGTGTCACAGTTTAATGATTTTTGAATTGATGGGTATAATCTCAAAAAGGTTGAAGTGATGGTTTTGTTAAAGATTGAACTATTGAGAGGGTGGTTGCCGCCAAAAAATCCATAAATATATCATTCTTACCAAGACAAGAATTCAATTGAGGTCTCAATAACCTTAGCATCCGTTTCAAATATTATCTTGCAAATTTGATACATAGTGTTTAGGGTTTGTGGCTATGACGAGCACGTCGTTGAGTGCGTCAAACTTAAATTTATAATAATTCTACAAGCTATCAAGCGGCAAGTAGGGTCGAACCCAAGAGAGAGCAATTTAAGTTAAGAGTATATTTTTTATTCTACCAATAATTCCTAAATGGGGTTTTAATAATTGATCTCAGTGTGTTATTGCATTATCTTGTAAGTTGGATAGTTGGATATATTTGAATAGCGAGCTGATGGAAACATGTTCTCAAAGTTGGTCGATGATCAAACGTCCCCACTAATCAACATATTTCAAATCGATATGAGAAATTGTAAAATCGCTCAAATGGTAAATCGTAAATAGAGATCCAAAAGAATAAGGGCTTGATTAATGTGGCTGAAACATATTTTAAGAACTTGTTTCATTCAAGTTTGGATCAGGGACATATTGATTGGGATAGTGAGTTGCACTTTTTACCAGCTCTTGTCACGGAGGAGATGAATCGAAGTCTGATGGTTCCTTTCACAAACGAGGAGGTGAGGAAGGCTCTGTTTCAGCTAGGGACATCTAAAGCTCCGAGACTGGATGGATTTCCAGCTGGTTTTTATCAGAGGAATTGGAGGCTAGTACAAGATAAAGTTTGCTCAGGAGTTTTAAAGCTACTGAATGAAGGACATATGGATTTGGACATGAACTTGAAAAAAATTATTCTCATCCCAAAATGTTAAAATTCTGTCAGAATGGAAGATCTCCGGCCAATTAGTCTATGCAGTGTTATGAGCAAAGTTGCAACGAAGGCCATGGTAAATAGATTAAAGTCAATGATTCCTAATATCATTTTTGAGAATCAGTGTGCTTTTGTGCAGGATTGTGCTATAACAGAAAACGTCCTTATTGCTCATGAGGTCTCCCATTTTATAAAGTTAAGAAGGGGCAGCGGCCAAGGATATATGTCTCTGAAATTAGAAATGAGCAAAGCTTTCGACATAATAGAATGGGAGTTTTTAGAAAATATGATGTTGAAGTTCGGTTTTGATGCAAGATGGGTGCAAAAAGTAATGGTTTGTATTACAACAATGCGTTACAAAGATTAGTAGAGCAGCACCTCCAGTCACACATTTATTGTTTGCAGATGACAGCATTGTATTTTTGAGGGTTAACTTGAGTGAGGTTCAAGTAGTAAAGGACCTTCTGCAGCAATACGAGAGGATTTCGGGACAACAAGTGAATTACACCAAATAGGAGCTTGTAGTGAGTCAAAATACTCCCAATGATATCAAGGTGGAGTCCTTAGCCATATCAGGAGTGACGCAGGCTGAAAATCATACAAAGTATCTAGGATGGCCGACAGTGATGGGGTTGAACAAAAAAGAAGTTTTTCGGAGCATAGAAGATAGAGTTTCTCAAAAGATTCAAGAATGGTCATCAAAGCTACTATCAAGGGCTGGGAAAGAAATCCTCATTAAGTCTACTGTGCAAGTGATGCGCGTAATTTAGGGTAGTATTTATGCAAACACTTATCCTAGTCACGCATCAAACACATTTATAAATCGAGTGACCTCGAGTCGAACCCAAGAGAAGAGGTGACAGTTAACTAATTGAGAATTGCTTAAACTTGCTTAACATAAAAGGATTGGGGGAGATTGGTAGATAAAGATTGAATTGGTTTTAATAGCAAGTAAGAAAAGTGATCAAGGACTTCTACTTCACCCCTAGGACATAGGAGAGTTAACACACTCAATTTACTAGTACAAATCACATTTAGTTTGAATTCTTATGGCTACCGCATCATCCTTCCAAGTTCAACTCTCGTTCCATCCTTGGAGATTAGATGACGCGCTAAAAGGTATTGATTCTCAACCCATCGGTCTATTGAACCATGTGGAATTCAAGTGCACAACCTCAAGCTCTCGCTCTATTGGAAAGGCACTCAAACTCACACCAAACCTAGCCTATCACCAAGAGGAATTGTCGCTCTCGCGCACAATTACTCTCAAAGCAACATTGATATAGTTACTAACATCCTAGGGTTCAATCGTCATCAAATCATAGGAAGTTAATTCACTTTGACACACTTAGGCATTTCGTCAAACACTTGGCATGCATCATTATGAACAAGTAACTACAACAATTAAGATTCAACTAAAATGTAATTCAAATGCATAGAAAGAGTATACAAACATCATCCAAATCCTAGGGGATCCATATGATCCCCAATCACATGAATGAACAACTACTCTAACATGACTACAAATGTAAACAAAGTTCAAAATGGAAATAAACAACATGATAACAAAGAGAGATAGAAAAGCTTAGGAGATGTTGATGATCTTCAAGCCTTCATCTTCACTTCATCATCTTTGATCCAAGGATTTCTTTAAGTGTATGAATATTTGAACTTCCAAGGATCCCTCCAAAAAATGGCTTAGATTCTTTATACCATGGAGTAAAATCTGGGTTTTTAGACTCCTAGGCCGAGTAGTATCTTCCTAGGGCCGAGCAAAATGAGGTTCCTTCTTGGTTTGCTCGGCCGAGGAGATTTCCTAGCACAAATGTTGCTCGGCCGAGCAAAATTCAAAGAGGATTTGCAGATTTTTTCTAAGTGTGAAATTTTGCTCGGGGAGAGGAGAATTTCTGCTCGGGGAGAGGAGAACCCGCTGAGTTTTATTGTATCAACCTTGATACATTGCTCGGCCTAGCAAATTTCACTCGGGAGAGCAAACCTCTTTGGCTCTTTTTATGCACTTTAATCCCCATTTTTGCTCTCTTTTGCACTTGATAGCTCCATGGTTATACTTCTTGAATAAATCCTAAAATAAGCATAAGAAGTATCATTTCTTTCACAAAGTAATCGAAAACAAACAAGAATCAAAGGTAGGATGCGTTCAAATAATAGTATATTTGCACGCTATCAAAACACCCCACACTTAATCTTTGTTCGTCCCGAACAAGTGAGCACATATAAGATGAAGTATGAATGCATATAAGGAATGTGAAGATCATGCAACAATCATCCTAGCATTCTAACTTAAATCCTAAGAAATGAAATGCAAGTTACAACTACTCCTAACTCACTTTCGTAGGCATCACGGATGCATTTAGCGTATGCATCAAGCCTTTAAACCCCTAGGCTGCCCTAGTGGACGAGTTATAGTCTCGTGAGAGTTTTCCAAGAGGGAGTACTCACAAATCCCGTTCACAATCATCCATTAAACAATGCATACCAATCAAGTGTTTGCTAAGCAAGAGTTTGTCATTTTAATGCTCAAAAAGATATGGAATTGTGCATTTCACTCATGTCACATAACATTTCAAGAATCATGTCATTCTTCACGTGCAAACATTAAGCCTTGACATCTTAACTAGCAATCACCAAATTCACCGTTTTACTACATTTCAATGCATAAATCGTAAAGAGATTTAGCACACATAATGGATCTATCAATCACTATGCTTGCTAGGGCAAGTCCATAGCTCATGACTTAAACTCATTCTCAAGTTTTACTAACACCATAATCCATAAGAGAAGAGGAGTTTAGACGATAAAATGATGAATCATGCATAGAATTCTTACTTGCTTATGCAAATAATGCAAAAGATCATCCTTTAATTATCAATCAGCAAATGCATAGACAAAACTTGCAAACATGCTAAAATGTAAGAAGGCATAAAGTCAAGAAGTGGGATTACATTCTAGCTTCTCTTTTATTTTTCTAATTTTTTTTGCTTATTCAAGTACTTTCGAGGGGGAATTACCTTCCTAACCCCGGCACTTGAATAATTTTTTTTGAGTTCATGCAAGTACTTTCGAGGGGGAACTTACCTTCCTAACCCCGGCACTTGCATAACTTTTTTCTATTTTTTGAGTAAGCTTTTGGTGTCAACCCCACACTTAAAACTTGACAATATGTCTAATTAGCAAGAATCAAGCACATAGCAAGCAAAGTCAATACACATAAGCTATGAAATAAACTAAAGTCACCTAAGAGCAAGCAAGAAACTCTATGATACTTCATGCTTTTTTTGTATATGCTACCTTATCCTCCTTATTCATTATGCAAAGAAAGAGCATGTTAATATCAAATGATTCAAGCTAGTATAGATGTCAATTCATGAGAATGATGCAATAGTTAGGAACTTCAATCATCTTAAATCATTATGATCAATGAGCAAACTTCACAAACCACAATCACAAGTAATTTCAAATGTATTTTAAACTTAGCAAACATATTTTCAATCTTCAAAAATTTAGGATGAAAGTGATGTGTCAAGCAAGTGTCAATGCTCAAAAGTGATCAATGATTGATAAAATGAAACATTAAAAGTATGAATGCATGCATACTACCCACCCCACACTTAAAATTTGCTTAGTCCCTAAGCAATCAAGTAAAGCATAAGAGAAGGGTAAAGAAACTTCTCTCGTGTGAAGGAAGACTAGTATGCTCCTCATCATTTGCTCCATAAGCTTTCCCCTTAAGTATGCTTGGTTGTGGCACAACCCTAAACTCACAAAGATGTCAAGATAGTGAAATAAAAGTGAGTCTATTAGTCAATCATAAAACCAAGCCAAACCAAGCATATATAATGAGATATGAAGTTATCCAACTTATAAAGTATCAATGATAACATGAAGCACAAAGCTTGAATAACTCCAATAGAAACACACAAAAGAGTAGCAAGTTCAACTCACAAAATGTTACTAAGTCATTACAAACAAGAGTTAAGCAAGCAAGAGAGCCAAATCCCGGAGATAGAAAAATTTCATGCCTCAAAGTGAAATTTCAGAAAAATTTTAAGTCCTAGGCAAGTTAAAACATTCTACTCCTTAGGCAAGATATCACCCCACACTTAGCTAAAATTATATACGCAACAAGTCACACGAGCTAAGTGCACATCTACTCAAGTAGCAATCAATTCTATCAACTTAGGGGCAAACATAATCACACATTCAATCAATCACCAATCATTCAACCAAATTAAGAATAGGGAGCAAGACACTTACTAGCCTAGTTTAACGTCTTGGCTAAGACGTAGCCGAAGCTTTTATCTCCAAGAAACACACTTAGTGAGTCCTTTGCTAGGATCCCTCACTAAGTGGTGCAAGATAATGCTCAAGGATTCCTCACGTCTTTGTAAGGAGTGAGTGATGGGTCACCACGCTTAGGAATTTGCATTGTTTGCACGGATTTCCATTAACCTTTTCTTTTGTTGGAGGTTTTGGTTTTTGAGTCTTTCCAATATTAGCATTGCCTCCAACTATACCATCCTTCACCTTAGACAATTCTTTATCCTCTTAGCTCTTCTCTAGCTCTTGGACTCTTACGCTTTCTTCTTTTTCTTCGTCTTTTTCTTCTTTTCTTTGAGGAGGTTTCGACCTTAAGTATAGGCAAGATAACTTCATTTACTTCTTCCTCTTCAAAGAACCATTGAGGCATAGCGAAGTCCGTAGCTATATCAACTTTGCACACTTGAAGCTTGGGAAGAGGTAGCTTCTTCTCTTCATCCGGAATTTGCTCATTAGACCTTTCTCTCTTTGTAGGCACCTCTTCCTCCTCTTCGAATAGTGACATAATTTCTTGTAGCGCTTGTTGTGCTAGTTGTGTCTCAAGCATCTTGGTATGTGCATGGAGTTGATCAAATTTCTGCTCAAACTTGTGCTCCAACCTTTGTATCAAGAGTTGAGTGTCTTTTTGTTGTTGAGCAATCAAGAGTTGAGTGTCTTTTTGTTGTTGAGCTTGATTGGCCACCATTTGTTCCAATAATGCAAGAAGAGTGGTTTCTTCTTGGCTTCGACGTTGTTGAGCTTGTGGTGGCACTTCATCATCATAGTTGTAAGGTGAATATGGTGGATGGTAATCTTCGTACTCTTCATGGGAGCTTGTGTTCCTATATCCATTGAATTCCATTTGAGGAACATATTGATCTTCTTCATTGTATCCCATGTTGTCCATATCTCTATGATAATCTTCATAAGTATTCCTTTGATCATATGGACATGAGTACTCATCATGGCCAAAGTTATGGCAAATCTCACACTCCCTTCGTGAATTCCACATGTTGAAATAAGGGAATGATGTGAGGACTTAAGTAGATGAAGACGGTTGAGGGAGAAGGTTGATGGTTGATGTAGAAACTCGATTTTGTGCTCTCTTTGCTTTAAAACTTGCTGACTTTCAATCCACCTATCAAGCAATCAAAAGAAAGCAAGGTAGGTAAAGAATATCACAAAACAAGCAAGATATCACACTCAAACAAGCAATTACAAAAACTAAAAAGAAAATAGAGTGAATTAAGCAAACAAAAGTAAAACTAAACTAGAAAACTATCTAAGAACTCCTCCCCGGCAACGGCGCCATTTTGACGCGCGTAATTTAGGGTAGTATTATGGAAACACTTATCCTAGTCACGCATCAAACACATTTATAAATCGAGTGACCTCGAGTCGAACCCAAGAGAAGAGGTGATAGTTAACTAATTGAGAATTACTTAAACTTGCTTAACATAAAAGGATTGGGGAGATTGGTAGATAAAGATTGAATTGGTTTTAATAGCAAGTAAGAAAAGTGATCAAGGACTTCTACTTCACCCCTAGGACATAGGAGAGTTAACACACTCAATTTACTAGCACAAATCACATTTAGTTTGAATTCTTATGGCTACCCATCATCCTTCCAAGTTCAACTCTCGTTCCATCCTTGGAGATTAGATGACGCGCTAAAAGGTATTGATTCTCAACCCATCGGTCTACTGAACCATGTGGAATTCAAGTGCACAACCTCAAGTTCTCGCTCTATTGAAAAGGCACTCAAACTCACACCAAACCTAGCCTATCACCAAGAGGAATTGTCGCTCTCGCGCACAATTCACCCTCAAAGCAACATTGATATAGTTACTAACATCCTAGGGTTCAATCGTCATCAAATCATAGGAAGTTAATTCACTTTGACACACTTAGGCATTTCGTCAAACACTTAGGCATTTCGTCAAACACTTGGCATGCATCATTATGAACAAGTAACTACAACAATTAAGATTCAACTAAAATGTAATTCAAATGCATATAAAGAGTATACAAACATCATCCAAATACTAGGAGATCCATATGATCCCCAATCACATGAACAACTACTCCAACATGATTACAAATGTAAACAAAATGTTCAAAATGGAAATAAACAACATGATAACAAAGAGAGATAGAAAAGCTTAGGAGATGTTGATGATCTTCAAGCCTTTATCTTCACTTCATCATCTTTGATCCAAGGATTTCTTTAAGTGTATGAATATTTGCACTTCTAAGGATCCCTCCAAAAATGGCTTACATCCCTCTTTATACTATGGAGCAAAATCTGGGTTTTTAGACTCCTAGGCCGAGTAGTATCTTCCTAGGGCCGAGCAAAATGAGGTTCCTTCTTGGTTTGCTCGCCGAGGAGATTTCCTAGCACAAATGTTGCTCGGCGAGCAAAATTCAAAGAGGATTTGCAGATTTTTTCTAAGTGTGAAATTTTGCTCGGGGAGAGGAGAATTTCTGCTCGGGGAGAGGAGAACCCGCTGAGTTTTACTGTATCAACCTTGATACATTGCTCGGCCTAGCAAATTTTACTCGGGAGAGCAAACCTCTTTGGCTCTTTTTATGCACTTTAATCTCCATTTTTGCTCTCTTTTGCACTTGATAGCTCCATGGTTATACTTCTTGAATAAATCCTAAAATAAGCATAAGAAGTATCATTTCTTTCACAAAGTAATCGAAAACAAACAAGAATCAAAGGTAGGATGCGTTCAAATAATAGTATATTTGCACGCTATCAACAAGCAATCCCTTTCTATTCGAAAAGATGTTCGTAATAGAAATTTTATAGAAACTAATATCATAATTACACAACTCTTTTGTGTACGTCTCGCAAGGAGTATTTGTTTGTAGCCATCTAAACGAAATGCTTATGATGCAAAGCTGTACTTGTTCATAGTTGCTTCATACAACCAGGGGAGGAGCTGCTTGGTGAAGGTCCAAATTTGTTGCAAGTTTATTTGTTTCCAAATTTGACTTTTACCTGGTCCAGAATATAGTTTGAACCGTTAATTTGTAAAAAAAGAAAAGAAATTATTAACAATGCAAATTATATGTAGAAGATGATGACCATTAAATGAAAGGAAATCTATTAAATGTGTTATTTTAACAAATAGTCACATTCTAAAAAGTTAAATATAACTTTTTTCATTTTACATAAAGAAAGTTTTTAAACCTGGGGTTAATTTATGTGAGATCTAATGACTTCATCTAACTCATTGATTTTAATTAAAATGATGATTGAGATTGAAATATATTAGTAGGTTAGATTTGCAAAATTTATAGGGAGATAGTATATAATAATTTTATTATTAGTTATCCTTGTATTAATTTCTCGTATAAACACATACATATCACGTGACCCTAATGAAAAATGGTCCCTTCGCATACAACAACACATAATGTTTTAAAAATGGGTTTAGGTAATTCATTTTCATAATTACATAACTAAATATGTGCATCATGAATACTAGTGATTTCGGCACAACACTTGTGCAATTAAAATCTTTGGTTTTTTTTTTTAATTAAAATCTTTGGTTAATACTTTTAAATAGAAAATTTTATAAACTAAATTACTTTAAATAAATTAGGTGGTATTATAAGTATTAATAGGGGCAATATAGGAAAGTGAAATGTGGTTACAAAAGTAACCGCTAATACCACCCCTTACATTTTAAATATAGAATAGATACAATATAATAGTTATAATAGTTTCAAGGGAGACGTGCAACTTATATGAAAGGGAGTATTTAAGCTAGACCAGTTCAAATGCGGGTTCGGATTGGATTCGGATCCGCTATATTAGTAATTTACAGTCCATATATTTGGGTCGGGATATGCCCGCTCGGTAAACTCGGGCTGAAAATGAGTCGATACCTGACCCATGTAATGGATTGATCCGTCGGACCAAATTGCCCTAATTTCATACGATTATATTTTATGTTTTTGATTTGTTGAATAAAAATATCTCAACTATCAAACATAAAATATGTATCATTTCTTACTGACAACTACATTTTCAATTATGTGAATGATAAACATATTTTTTTCAAATTATACATCTGTTTTACATATTCACAATCTCAGAATATGACATTTTTAAAATAACTTGAATGAAACTTGCATGTTTAAATTTATAAAATAAACTTTTTATTAATTAATTAATTATTTTGTTTAGACAGTATTAAAAAGAAAAAGGAAACACATAAATTATAATTATTATGATTTATTCTACTGACTGATAATCATCGGGTAATGGATGGGCTTTTAGCCTGCTTCTGAGCAGACGTCCATATCGGGCCTTAATGAAATACGGTCCAAACGAATTAAGCCCATCGTATCACAACATGTTTTCAAACGCGTCCATGGCAAGACCAACCTATCAATACATCCTTGTAGATGAAGACACGTCCTTAAGAGGATGGAACACAAGGGTAAAGGCTCTCAAAACAATTTTGATGTGGTCCTGAAGCTTTTATCAAGAGGTCACCACCCTATCGACAATTGTTTATTTACTTAATTTAACATTTATTGGTGACGTTTTGTCAAGAATCAAATTAAATAAATACTGAGCATGGTTTACACAGGTCATCCATTAATTAATAAAAGCATTAAAATAACAAATAAGAAACCAAACTATCAGAAAATATGTACAGCAATACAAATATGAAAGTAAAAAACAAAGACCACAAAACATCCTAAGCTTGCTTGCTTTCTTTCTTTCTTTCTTTCTTTCTGTCAGCATATCCATTCCCCACCTTCTCCGCCTCCTTAATTCACCTCCTAAATGATCACCCACCACCCAAGTTAAGATCTCTAGCAGCCCATCACCACCGCCAATGTGATCAACACATCAACATACGCACGCTTATTACTCTCTGCCAGGGGGATTACAACGAACCCTTCGAAACACACTACTCAAAATTGATCACAATGTATCCAACCCTTCGGTGGTAAATTGACTCGAGTCTGTGTTTTCTTATCCGTGTTTGGGCTGAGGAAAAAGGTTAACTACTACATGAAGTGTTTCAAGGAATAAGGCCATTACTTGATAAATGATGATGAATTGATTGTTATGATAATGTTTTGAGAATTGATGATGAGGCTTTGGATAATGATGAATTCGATTGTTGAATCATGTATTTAGTTCATTTTTTATTGATTAATGCAGGTAATGAGTACTGCATTGATGGAGGAATATGCAGTAGGCCACCCTTATTTCAACCAATAATATTATAACACCTGCACAAAAGATAAAGATAAGAATGCAAAAAACGACAAAAATTCACATATGACAAAATGCAAAAATACAAAAGATAACAAAAATCTATAAAGTACAATATCAGGACCTGGTAGAAAAACTGGGTCTCAAATATAAGCGGGTCGTAATTGATCCTCACTCACATGCAGTAACCAATTATATGTGGCTCAATTTGAACGATCCGTATTAGGTGTTGAGTAGATATCTGCTGTGAGTACCAAAACGACATCGTTTTGACGTTTTATATTATAAATCTACGTAGTCTTGAGTCACAGCAAATACTTTTGTAGCACTTAATCTGAATCCAATTTACACTGATTTGAACTAAAAGATGGTTAAATTAAAAAAAGGAAAGAATGATTTAGTTAAAATTATACAATTGAGAGAGTTATGTTTGACAAATATAAAATAAAAATAAATACATAATTTATTGTCATAAACATTCAAATGTCATTCAAAACTCAAACAATTTGGGAACAAAAAAATCAAAACAACATCATTTTGTTTAATTTCAAAACTTCTTTAAATTGAACAAAACAAAAAAGAGATGAAAATAGAAATAAATATTACATTTGAATTGGTAATGAAGCGTTGACTTCCGCTCTTTTTCTCAGGGATCTTGGGGTCTGCCTTGGCCGCAACCTGTCCGGAAAGAACATCAAGCGTTGCTCTAGACTTCAAATTATCCCCACTAATCAAATGCCTTCCTGGGCTGCCATTCACTACCGGTCCGCTCTGCCACACCTGATTCACCATCGTTCGACTATCCGGCAACTCTAAAGTCGCTAAAATCGTAATCTCCCCATTCATAAAACTCCCCGAAACATTCTTAATCGGAAAACTCAAATTCCCCTGCGCCAATGTCGTAGCGTATTGCATAACGGAGGATGTGTAGGCTGTAACAGAGCTGTCAGAATTGACTACAGCGACAAACGCTTGTGATCCGATCATGCCGGAGGAAGTTGGGTTAATTGCCCAAGCTGCCCATGTTGAGGTGGAGGTATTGGTGTGACGGAAGGCGATTGAGAGAGTCTTGGTTGTATTTGTGTATGACCAGTGGAGGAAGGAATTGAGAACGGGGAGGTCAATGCAGGCCGCGTAGGTGGCGTTGGATGTGAATTTGTAGGTTTTGCATGTTTGTGCTGCAGCAGAGGAGCAACACAAAGTTAGAAGTAAAATGGAGAAGATTGCTTTGTGATTGTAGGACAACATTTTTGCTGTGTTTTGGTGTTCTGTTTTTTTGGGCAGATGTTGGTCGGAGTGGCCGTTGGGGTTTTTAGGGGTATTGGATGATTATTTAAGAGTAGTAGTTTGTCCTATTGAAAGGGTCGGGGAACACATTTTGTTTGTCAATTTTGTGTTACATGTTGACATGATTGTCTTACAAGTTGTGATCAAATATCTCTTCATCCTATTATATTATGTTTATTCATTCATTGATGACCAATATTTTTTTTTTTTTTTTTAAAAGGGATTATCGGAATTCACTCCTACCCATGACTCGAACCCGAGACCTATTGGCACAGTGACTTTCTTTTTATCCTCAATAAGAAGCTCTTGATAAGAGTATTTTAATAAATTTAGTGATATTATCAAACGTCAAATTATCAAAATATTCCAAACGTATCATACCCTCACGATATTTGAGACAGTTGTCGCAATTTAGAAGCTCGGTAAGCACCTATTCATGATGCACCAAGCATCACTCCCCCTGAAATTTAGTACTTTCATTTCAATCATCTTTTTTTTTTGGTACCTTTTACCTACTTAAATACCACGAAATATGTGATTTAAATTAAATTAATGGGAGGGGAGGGATAAATCTTTTAAGCTAAGTCTACACATTTTCAAAATGATTCAGACTGAACAGCTATATGCGTTGATGTGATTACATACTGAATGTTTATATAAGATGCGATTTGATCAATTCCAATAGAAAAATATGATAAGAACTCTTCTGTAGACCTAGCACATACATTAAAACTAATCTAGCTGTTAATACTTATATATTAACGGAGATAGCTAGGTCAATGGCTGAAAATTTTATTTCCCCTAATTGATAATGATTGGATTATTATACAAGAATTTAATCGTGCGATTCGTTTATTTTGGATTTGTTAACCCCACTTTGTATTTGTCCATCTGTTAACTGCATATTACCAATGTATGAGATTGTACCATCACAATAATGAAACATGTGAGTTGCATATGTTTTGATGTGACATTACAAATGACATGTGAAATGACGTGGTGCAATCTCATACATTAATGAAATCCAATCAACAGATACAAAGTGAACTTTACGAGTCCACTAAAAAGATTGATTCACAAAGTATGCACTCTTTTATATATGTGCAACATGTAAGGTGAACTAGTATTATTAAATGATTTATGCGTCGACTTGGTACAACGATCCCCGGTGTGTATTGAACAAGTAGACCAAAATGGCCTTATTGTTTGTTAAAATTTTGTTTCGATACGCATAAAGTTAGTGCCACAATTTGTACATAATTATTATAATATTTACAATATTCCGATCCGCCACCATTTATATAGAATTCAAGTGTTTTTTGTATCCATTGTCTATGATTTTAGTTTAAACTATATGCTTAAAATTTATTTTTAAATAATGTCGTTTAAGAGTTGCTAATTCACTAAGCCAGCTTTTAAAAAGTTGATCCTGAAAAGCGTACTCTAAAACAGCATGAAATGAGTCCTTTTAGTTCATGTTGGTAGAAGAAGCAACATGTTATTGTTTATTTTTATTCATAATGATTTGTTTAGAGTTTGGTAAGAGTTTCCTAGATTGACGTCTCTTCTTTCGGGACCAACTTTAAGAGTCGATTCTCAAAACTTCAAAAGTATCAGCATGATTTCATTAGCAAAATTACCATACATCTCCTTAAATTAATTTTTTAGGGTTTTTTTGTCGAAAACCACCCTCTCATTATCTAAATTTTAATAAAACTATTCTCTAATTTTTTTGAGATAACCATCCATCAATTTCAAAATCGTCAAATTGTGACACACTTCACCGATTCCGGCGTAAACTGTCCGTTGACTAGATAGACCATGCTTAAATCAATTTTTTCTCAGTAATATTCTTTTCAAATGACGCTAACCTTAATATGACTTTATTCTTGTTCAATTGTGCTTGAATTATCCAAAAACTCATAAAACAAATCTTAATCTATCACTATAAACTGAACAAATCAAAACATTTCTCAACATTTATCTTTAATTGATTTTTGGTTTATGTTATTATATTAGTGTTTTAGGATTGAAAAATAGATTTAAAGCATCAAACAGTTTTTTGGCAAAAGACGCCGGAACCGGCAATGGGGTGTCAAGATTTAACGAGTTTGGAATTGATGGGTGGTTATCTCAAAAAAGTTTTGAAGGGATGATTTCGTTAAAATTTAGGTATCGAGAGGGTGGTTTTCGATAAAAAAACTGTTTTTTAAGTTTTAAAATAATTATTTTAAAGAAGGGTGGATATACAGGAATAAGATCCTATGCTACGTAAAGCTCAATGCAGTGGATGTAAAACTACATAGTTTTATGACGGGTTCATTATTTTTAATTTGGATTTTAGAAAAACGACGCAGTTTTATAATCATTTAAACAAAACTACGTCGTTTTCAATCCGCTGCAATTGGCTGTAGGCTGCACCAGATCTGAACCCGGATAAACAAAGAAGGGTGGGTTAATGAACGATGCGTATGAACAATCTAATGCATTCACTTGCATATGAATACATTTCTTCGTACTCAAATAGATAAACAAAGAAGGATGAACATTATTTGACCTATTTAATTATAATCAAATGTGCAAAATTCATTTTAAGAAAATCTTTAAGCATCGATCCTAGTAACTCGATGAATATGTTTAGGTTGTTTAGGCGGGGGCGGATCCCGGGGAAAAGGAGGGGTCAGAAAAAATGAAGATTATAAAGGTTATTGTTAGATAAATAAGAAACTAATTTTAATGGCCTAGTGGTACATGAATTCATTAATTTCTTCCCCCAGTAATTAAAGGCTGGTTCCGACATTATTTATGCTAAGCTAATCAGATGTTTGCATTTTAAATTGTAGATGCACGAGTGGTTGGAAGAAATTACATTCAAACAATATATTATTGCGTCTGATGAGGGATGTAGATGGAATTCTGATGCAGCATATGTGCTTGGAAGACCACTACTAGAAAAACCTTAGAAACTTTTATTAATAATCAAAATCAACTGTCTAACAATGTAACTAACTTTCCTTTAAATAGTGAGACTCGAAACCCTGAAAAACAAAAATTAGAAAATATTTGAAAATTCAATTGTCTTGATGGGCTCGTCGTTCTCTTCAGAACGAGGTATTGTAGGCCAATTCTTACACCGGAAGCCTAAAAACTGCTAAAGCGCATCGCTAACATGCACCTTTTTCTGGTGATCCCAATTTCCTCAAAACTCAGCGCCTTCTTTTCTGTATCATTCCCTCCAGGTTGGCTAGGATTCGGCCTCGAATCTGAATCGTTGGCATCATCAGAAGATGAGTCATCCACATGCGGCACTAAGTGCTTCACATTAAACACATCCGTGGTGCACATGGCTCAGTAAACACATCCGTTAGTAGCAACTCCCTTAGAAACCTGGCAAACTCTACAACGAGCCACAAATATGCCCACTTCCTTACTCATTGAAGGCCAGTAATAAGAGCCAACAAGCAACTGGAAGGTGCGATCACGACCCACATGACCCTCTTTGTGCAGTTCCTGAATCAGTAAGAGGCGCAGGCTGCAGTCTGAGATGCACACCTGCACGCCTCTAAACAAAAGCCCATCCTCCATCACGAAATCAAATGTTTCACCGCGCTATAACTGCAGAAGGATATGAGAAAAGAAAGGATCAGCCGTGTACAGGGTAGTAAAATAATCAAATCCCAGAACATGCACACGTAACTTCAATAACAACGAAACGAAGTGGGTTACCAAATATTTGTGTCACTGCACTTACTTTCAGTACGTTACGTTCACTCGAAACACTTTCAAAATACACTAAGATGTTTCCACATAAATTGTCATAACAACATCTAGGATAAATTCTACTACTAACAGTAGAACTACATATAAAATTATTTTACTTATTATTTGGGATAGTCTTACCAGCTTCAAAGTTAATCTGTAGATAACTCAATCCCATCCCATTTACTTGTCGTTTTAGTTGCAAACTGAGTACGTATTCAATCAGAAATAAGAAGTGCAATGAAATGCATTTTTTTCACCAATCACTCTTTAAAGAAATGGTCAAGAGGTTTCTGTTAATCTTCAAGCCATAACTTATTTTGAGGTTGACATTTATTTTCAGTATAGTGAAATTTATTGTAGTCTTCAACAATCAAAAATGAATCATTAAATTATCAAATTCAATGTTAGTTTGTTATATGTTTGATGTTTCCTTCCATTTTGGAAGTTTATATTTTTATTCCTAAAACGTCCAGTACTTGAAAAGGCAAAATAAGAAATTCAACAAAAAAACTTGGTAGATTGCAAAAGGGATCGACTTCAAAATATGACTGGAGCTTGCATCCATTTTCATTTATTTTTTTCATAAAAATGATGCTGAAAATAATCATTAACTGGAATAAAGAACTTTCATTCCGTCTTTATCATTATAGGAAATCTCTCTGATAGATCCATTAGGAATTTGGGGATACATGATTGCATCATAATCAGTACAATGTGCCAGCCCCAAAAGATGTCCAATCTCATGTCTAGCTACAGTTGCGACGTCATATCCTCCTCCGTGCACGGGGTTAATCTCCCAATTCTCATCGGCATCAAAATGAAAGAACGGGCCATCACCTGGGCTCGCATGCGCTAAAATATTTCTCGGTCCATCGAAAGCACCGTCGTAATGAACTCCTCTCAAAAACTCAACTTTAATATCAAACGGAACATCTGGGCGATCATAAATAAACTTTAGAGGCACGTAAGGCTCCCATTCTGAAAATGCTTGTTTTATAGCATCTTTAAAAGGAATGGGAATATCCGCTTGAAACTCTACAAACAATTCACTTTTTGTTCGATGTGGCTTTCCTTCAAAGAAAGCGTAACGGATTGGGAAATGAAATCTCTCTTGGTCCTTACTCTGATGAGTCTCAGCTCCATGAGACTTCTCGAGATTATGAATGTCTGGGAGTCCGCAACGAGGCTCAGACATCATCGAAACAGTAGCATCGTCCAAAACTCCAGTTTTATTCAGGTTAAAGAAATGTTGATAATTTAAAATTGCACTTTCGAGCGAATCGTCAAAATGATCCTCCAATTGTTGATTCGTACCATAATTAGGATCATTCAGATATCCAAACCGATGAAAATAGCTCTTAACATGTTTGATATCGGATCGGTCATCTCCTTTACTAGATCCAACTAAGTGAAGAAATGAAGTTGATGGTTGATATAGTAGTATTTGCATGACATTTAGAGTAGCAGAGTTGGCACCACTCTTTGTTGGTCTTGTGCCTGATAGAGACACAAGAAGGCATGAAATAAAGAGGGCTTGGAGAATCTCCATCTTGAATGAAAATTTATGTAGAGCCATTCAACAATTTATACAAGGTGTTGATTGTGATGTCATTAATTTCTTGTGAATAAAATACAAAATTTATATTATGCTTGGATGACAGGCAGGATGAGTATGAATGCTGAAAACCATAAACCCAAGTCATTTGTTTTATTTTTAGTTATGGTGATTTTGATTTCGTCTCAAACTGTTAAGTAAAATTCGAAACTAAAATTAGAATCTGCACTAGTTATGTTTCACACTTTTTATATATGTAATAACTATTCTAAGAAAAATGTATATTGATCTTTATCAGATTGTAACTTGTAATTCGGAAAATGTGTGGACCTTGGACTATATCAGTCGTCAGGCTGTATTTATTTGTACTACATATTTATCCAATCCGCGACAACATATTTGTAATAAGCAACTTCTTCATCACTTAGTTCGATTATGAGTTCCAAGTTGCTAAAAAATCAACCCAAATTCTAAAAGAACAGAAGTTTATAAAACCTTGAGGAACACCATGCAAGAGTGTGAAAGTTTGGTGAATGGTCGTTGGTCTTGTAAGTATTTAAAATATTATTGAAATATTATAGACTCGAAATTGCATTGGTTGTATCGAAAAGGTCCAACTTCTTTGTTTAGAAAGTTTGCAAATTGTGAAAGAGTCATATTCTCCAAACCACTCTATAAATATACACTTTCCGACACTACAAGTCTAGGGATGACTACAAAGGATTCCATGAAACCAAAATAATTTAAGGTTAATTTTGTGTTCGTCTGTGTTGTCATGTGGCTGGAATTCCTGTTCTGTTCAAAGCTCTGTTCAAGGTTTGCGTCAGATATGCTGAAGCAAAAGATCAGATATGCTGAAGCAAGGGATTGATATTAGAATGAATGTGACGTGGATATATTGGAGCGTGTGGCATTTGGATAAGTGTTATTATTGCTGACGTGGTGCTGACGTGTCAGTTTAATGAAGGAGTATTTAAACCAAGGCAGGCGCGCGCTGGAACGTACGTGATCATCAATTCAGTTCGTCTTCACAATCGTCTTCGTTCTCAAAATTGTGTTCTGCAATCTGTGCTGCAATCTGCGTCCAAGAAAGCAATCAAGACTGTGTGCTGTGATCGATGGGTAGCTTCGATAGGTTTAAGTATTGAAGTAGTCGAGTAGCTGGTAGTCTGGGAAGATAGCTGTGGTCGGAGATTAGTTTCAAATCGAGAAATTGATTAGATAGGAAGCTTGAGCTTGATCGGTGTAATTGTAAACTCTTTCATCATTAGTGAACTTCTTTTGGCTGGATTAGTCTGGTTGACCGAGTTTCAACCAGGATACCAGGGTAAATCAATTGTTCATTAGATAGGGTTCTTGAAGTTCTTGATTTGGGATTTAGCTAGGGTTCATCTGAGACAGTCTGCTTAAGCGGATCCTTGTACGGGACACTCACAGTCTGATATCCAAAAAAGGTTAATTTTGTGTTCGTAAATGACAAAAGTTTTACTAAGTTGGAACTTTGAATTAATTAATTTTAGGTAATATTAAATGTGCAACAATTGTATTAAAACAAAAGTTTTACTTAGTTGGAACTTTGAATTAATTAATTGTGGGTCATATTAAATATGCAACAATTGTAATAACACAATAGAAGACAAGTAGTGTCGTTGGGAAAGATACTACAAGTCAAATAATTCCGTCACAACAACACCACTCTTGATGCATATTGAGGAAATAAGTATCAAACAAATGTGGACATATTGGTCAGTTGTGGTGTGGAGAATTGTTGACACTACAAATTTGGGCAAAATTTCCGGCGCATAATTTCCGGCACATTTAAGTCGCCGGAAATTTTCCGGCACATTTCCGGTATATTACAATCAACATTCCATCGGTCTCTGACACGTCTCATATAAGAATTTTTTTTAATTTATATCGTTACTTTTCCATGATCTTTCCGGCGCATTTTCGAAATTTATTTCCGGCGCATGCAACACGTGGAAATGTAATGGAAATTTCCGGCACACTTCCATCAATTTTCCATTACTTTTCAAATACATTTAATTCAATATATAAATATTATTTATTTCCGTGACCCTTCCGGCAACGTTCCGGCACATTTTCAAAAATTATTTCCGGCGCATCCAAGACCTGGAAATGTAATGGAAATTTCCGGCACTCTTCCATCTACTTTCCATTACTTTTCTAATACATTTAATAAAATATATAATATTATTTGTTTCCGTGATACTTCCGGCAACTTTCCGGCGCATTTTCAGAAATTATTGTAATAGAAATTTACAGCACTTTTGCATCTACTTTCCATTATTTTTCTAATATATTAAATTAAATATATAAATATTATTTGTTTCCGTTACATTACAGGCAACTTTCCAGCGCATTTTTGAAAATTTCCGAAATCTTCTTCTACAACAGATCCCCATCAGATTGAGCAATGACCAAATAAAAAATGTTGAGAAAACAAGGCGACGACCAATCGAAGATTCGAGTCGAAGAATCCATTCCACCATCGTCGATTCATTCATCTTCATCACTCAATCCAACACAAAATCTTCTTCTACAACAGATCCCCATCAGATTGAGCAACTCTGTTCCTCTCAGAGCTTCAAATCCCTTCAGTTGCGGACAATTTCGCTGGATACTGATGGATGTTGATCCTCGCAAGTACGAGCAGATTGTTTTATAGTTTGAATCGTTGGAGTTGTGTTAAAGTTTGAATCTTTTCATCTGGGTGTTGGTTTAAATGTTGTTGGAATTTTATTGGATTTTGGTTGATTTTAATTCATGTTGGTGCCTCTGAGTTCCCTTTGCTGTTAGGTTATTTACTGTTTAGTTAATGGTTTCAATTACAATGTTGGGGTGCTTAGTTTGGTTAATGAAGTCTGAGAATTAGTGATTTTGGGTGTTTAAAGTTACCTGAGTCAACACTTCAAATGGCTGAAATGGTTGTAGGATGTGCAGAATGCAATGGGATTACTTTAACACTGCACTTTTGTAAAATTTGTATCGTTATTATTAGAGTACACACAAACCGTCTGGTGTAGAAATGCGCCTTGTCCTATTTTTCAGTACTAAGCTTATCTGCTGCTCAGAGAGTTACTTATTGTCATAGCTGTGTGTTACTCTTTGAAGATTTATTGCTATTCATGCATTTTGTTTCAGGCATCTAGTTCCGTTGGAAATAGTTTAGGAAGGCTCTTAAAAAGCCACGTTCTTAGCTAAGTCGAAACCTTGAAGAAGTGTTACACACGACCGTTGTTCTACGTGTCTCTTGTAGATGGTTTGGTCTGGCTGGATTAGTATTGTAATATAGACAAGACCAGACTTTTTATAATGATGTTTGTACCTCATATATACCTGGACATCAAGTTAGATACTTGAGGTTCTAATAATTTGTATTCTTCGAGTGTTTCTGCTGCTTCAACTTCTGGTGTTTTTAGTACGTCAGGGATGGAGGTGGGTAAAAGCGGTGAGCTGTTTACTAGAGATGATAGTTATGTGACGAAGAGCAAGGGTAAATTATATGATGAAGGAACTGGAATTGGAAATTTGGGATTCGCTCAGCCGCAAATTGTTGATTCCACACTGAAGCCATTTATTAATACGAGTAAGACTTTTTGATTTTGTATTCTATTGTGGTTCGAGAACTTGGTTTGTAGAATTATAGTGACCTTGATTGTACAAATCGAATTCTGCAGGTCAAGATGGAGATAAGCTGAGTTTAGAAGTAATTTGAATTTAGAAGTTCAGAATTGGAAATATGCAGAGGGTACTTTGTTTTGACAAGAGTTTTCATATACAATTTCACTGTTTTAATTGACTCTTCTCATTGCAGCCTCTATGCTGAAACATCCAAGGACTCCCTCTAGTAACCTAGCCATGGATTACCAAACTGCTGATTCTAAGCATGCTCTCAATTGACTCAAACCCCAAACAATGTCGGATGTGGGCGGCTAGTGCATAAGAAAATGATATAGTATATGCTATGACCTCAAGCACCTCTGCTGGGAGCTCATACCTCACGTGGACAGTTGCTTTAGTTAGGAACATTCTTGTACCGCTCTCAAGCACCTCTGTTGCGAGCTTATACCTTTTATCTCGATGATTAAATGGAATTAGTTCAGACATGTTTTTACCAAAACCATGTACTGTGGTTAACTTTACCATAGCTGTTTATGCTTGACACTTTATTTCGAATTATTTAGTTACTTTTATCATATTGTTCAATTAATTAAATTTGGTATTTTAATTAATTAAGATTAGAAACTAATATTAAATGTTTAAGCATAAACATAATTACTATTTTCCGGCACATTACCGTTACATTTCCATTATATAAAAATTTCCGGCACATTACCATTACATTTCCATTAAAAATATATTTCCGGCACATTACCATTACATTTCCATTATAAAAATATTTCCGGCACATTACCATTACATTTCCATTATATAAATATTTTCGGCACATTTCCATTACATTTCCATTACATTTCCATTATAGAAATGTTTCCGGCACATTTCCATCTTATTTCCATTACATAAATATTTTCCGGCGCATTTCCATTACGGTTCCACCACATGTCCATCGAACAATAAACAACAAAGCAATAATATTTATTTCCATGTATATTCCATTACATTTCCGGTGACTTTCTTTTGTTGCCGGAAATGCGCTGGAAATGTGATGGAAACTTCCGGCGCATTTCCATCATTTTTCCACCTGCTGTCAGTTTCCGGCGGGGTTTTTTCCGGCACACGTTTCCGGCGCATTTTCCGGCAAATTTCCATTAGTTTTCCATTACGTTTCCGGCGACTTGTAGGCGCCGGAAATTTTGCTTTATTTTGTAGTGTGAGTGATTGCCGATGATGTAAAGAAGATGAACAAAATCAAGTGAGAAGGTCATTCAGACTCTACAACGCGTTAGATGAGCACAAATTAAGACTAATTTAGGAAACCTGAAATAGTAGTGACGACTTAAATAAAGAATAGATGAAGGTAATCTGTAATCACTCCCCCTTGTAGCTTCAAATCAACTATACATGCAAAATAATTCGAAAACAAAATGGAAGTAAAAAAACCGTGACATGAGTCACTACGCCCGAAAATGGCTTAAGGGACAAACTTTGAAGTAGTCACATTATATTTAGTCACATAAGATACCTTATATGACTAACCTAATTAGTTAGTCACATGTATTATCTTATGCGACTACTCTTTAGCGACTACCCAAGGCGAGTCACTTAATAGTACTTATGCGACTAATTTAATTGTGACTTACCAAAATAAGTCCCATAAGGGTCTTTATGCGACAAGATTTCGGGTGACTTACCGTAATGGTTATTTTGAAAATTCAACGGACTAATTGTTCCACAACTGACATGATACTTTAATTTCGTACGGCACATTTATTGGTTTTCAACAACCAGATTGTCCTCTTGTGACTTATTTAGACAAAGTTAGTCGCATAGAAGCATTTTTAGATCTCAGGTGCACAGGTTGCTGGGAACACGCGATTTCAGTTTATAAACACATTACTTTCCATCTCTCCTCTCCGGCGATTGGGCATAACTCAGCTGTAGCACCGGCCACAGTCGTGTGCCTTCATTGAACAAAGTAGTTGATGATATATATTGTGCCTTCATTGAACAAAGTATTCAAAAGAAAGAGAGCTATTAGGGCAGGATGTTGTTGTCACTACCAGCACTGAAAATGCTGCTGCTTTGGGATGACCAGCTGCTCCTCTAACTCACCCTGTTGACCGGAGGTTTTCATTTCGTGTGGTATATACGTGATTAAGTGCAAAATGAAACTCATTCCTTTGTGCAAAATGAAACTCATTCCTTTGTGCAAAATGAAAATGCTGTTGTTTGAAACTCATTTCGTGTGGTATGTGATTAAGTGCAAAATATATATATTGCACACCATTTTGTTTACATTGTAGCTATTTTATTTTGCATTTTATGTAGGGAAAGTTATGGACAAGAGTTGGATGTCGGTGGGAAGATGGGAGACAAGGTACTTGGTGGGCATTAGAAGTTTCATAGAGTTTGTGAGAGTTAATTCGTCCGAGGATACTCACTTATGTCCTTGCAAGCAATGTAGATTGTGCAATGCAAGAGTGACGTTAGATCAAATGTATATTCATTTGAATGAATATGGTATAATGCATGATTATACAACATGGACATATCACGGAGAAGTTTCTAACCGTCCATCAATGTACCAAATGCGGCGTGAATATCTTAAGAAGAAAAAGGAACAAATGAGCATTCATAGAGGTGGGAGTAGTAGTTGTGCAAATCATGCAATTGAAATCATCAATGATGCATTTCCTATTAGACATGTGCATGAGACGAGGGGAGGAGAAATTAGTGATACGAATACTCAAGTTGAAAATGCTCAATTTGATGATGCAACTTATGATATGTATCAAATGCTTGTTGTGGAAGCACAAAGTCCGATTTATGAAGGTAGTGACAAGAATATTTTGGAAACCATATTAAAAGCAATGCAAGCGAAGGTTGACAATGGATGGTCCGACAAGAGCTTTAATGATCACTTGAAGCTTACAAAAGATTTGCTTCCTTCTCCAAATAAATATCCTAGTTCATACCGAGATATTAAGAAACTTTTGAAGGGTTTGGACTTGGGTTATGAATCTATTCATGCATGTGAGTATGGGTGCATCCTATTCTACAAAGAATATGAGAGCTTTGATTGTTGTCCGGTGTGCGGTGAATCACGATATATGAAAGAACAAGGGAGTAGTAAAATTCCAAGAAAAGTTGTACGATATTTTCCGTTAACTCCTCGATTAAAGCGGCTTTATATGTCTCCGTACATAGCAAAAGAGATGAGATGGCACGGTGAGAGGATTGCTACCGACGGTGATATTAGGCATCCTTCAGATGGAGTTGCTTGGAAGGAATTTGATTATCAATTTCCTAATTTTGCTTCAGAGATTCGCAATGTAAGACTTGGATTAGCAACCGATGGGTTTAATCCATTTGGCGTAGCGGGTGTTTCTTATAGCACTTGGCCGGTTGTTGTTATGCCTTACAATCTACCACCATCATTGTGTATGAAAAAAGAGTTCAACATTCTAGCTTTGTTGATTTCGGGGCCTAAATCTCCAAAAAAGTGTTTGAGCGTTTTCATGCGTCCTTTAATCGACGAGTTGAAACTTTTATGGGAGGATGGAGTTCGTACATACGATCGTCACATTGGGTCATTCTTTACGATGAAAGCAGCTGTGATGTGGACCATTAGCGATTTCCCTGGTTTAGGAATGTTGGGAGGTCATACGACACAAGGATACAAAGCTTGTCCGATATGCTTGGATGAAGTGGATGCTACATATTTGGTTTCGACTATGTCATATCAAGGGCACCGAAGGTGGCTCCCTAAAAATCACGCTTGGAGAAAAGCATCTCATAGATTTAATGGGAGGGTAGAGATGAGGGATCCTCCACGTTTGAAGGATGGAGAAGAGATATTGCATGAGGTATTGCAGAATGATTATCGAGTACTTAGTTTACATCCAAATTATACGTCGATGGGAGCTACAGAGAAATTATGTTGGACACATATAACAATTTTCTACGAATTACCTTATTGGAAGTCCTTTAGACAACCATACTCGTTGGATGTCATGCACATTGAGAAAAATGTATTCGATAATATTTTTGGTACCATTCTCGGGATTGAGGGAAAGACAAAGGATGGTCCTAATTCGAGGTTGGCTTTAGAAAAAGGGGTTAGGCCACATCTTTGGTTAAATCAAAAGACATCATCATCAAAGAAGTCAAAAATACCTAAAGCAGATTATGTTGTGACTTCGGATGCAAGACAAGAAATACTTGAATTTATTAGAGATGCAAGGTATCCATGTGGCTATGCTGGAAGTTTGAAAAGTAAAATCAAGATTGAGGATAAAAAATTTTGCGGACTAAAGACTCACGATTGTCATGTGATGCTCCAAAGACTTCTTCCTGTGTTTATTCGAGAATATCTACCTTTTCATGTCGTAGACCCACTCATTGCATTGTCCAAATGGTTTCAAAAGTTATGTTGCCGGGAGTTGAAGACAAGTGACATTCTACAGATGAAGGATGACATAGTTGTGATTCTTTGCAAGTTTGAGAGGATTTTCCCTCCTCATTTCTTCACAATAATGGTTCATCTAATGATACATCTTCCCGATCAAGTATTATTGAAAGGTCCAGTAAATTATAATTGGATGTTCCCTATTGAAAGGTATTTGGAATAATGTATACATATACGATTTCGAATATATTGATTTAAATTCATAACTTTATTGTTTTATTGCAGACAATTAGGTCACTACAAAAAGTCCGTTAGGAATACACGATATCCGGAAGGATGCATTGCAGAGCAGTACATTGTACAAGAATGTGTGACATTTTGCAAGCTTTATATAAATTCGTCTCATACTCCCATGGATTGTAGTATACAAAGTCCAAGCTCATTTACAATTTCGGTATTTTCCAATTTGATCCAAACCGGATGGATATATGCGAAAAGTAAGCTTGTCCTCAAAGGAAATTAATATTGCCCATTGGTGTGTGATGGAAAATTGTGAAGAAGCTAGATACTTCATAGAAGCACACAAGACACAATTTTGGGATTTGTATCCTAATGCTTCTAATGACGATCGGATTAGTCATTTTCATCCATATTTCCTAAATTGGGTGAGTTTTGCTTTTCAAATATAAGTTGATGTTTGTTTATAATGTTTTACTATGTTTATTTTTTATTTGAAAGTAGCGTTCTAATTATTAAATTATTTCCTAAATTTTATGTAGATACTTTCGTTGAAGGAAGAATACGAGAGGCTCTCACCACGCTCAAAAAGAGATTCATATTATTCTCGGGAATTACACATTTTAGCTCGATTGCCACTTAAGCACTATTGTTACTCTCATTGCTATGTCAACGGCGTCAAATATGTTATTTGGGAGCGTGATCGAAAATTACAAACACAAAATAGTGGAGTAATGGTGGAGACGGATGATGCAACTTACTATGGCATTCTTCAGAATATTATTGAGTTGAAGTACACGGATGAAATGAGCGTGGTGGTTTTTCAATGTCAATGGTTTAAACAGATCCAAAAGACAATCGAAGTACCAAAGTTGATCATGGACTTCTATCAATTGACACATCTACTAGTTGGTATGAGGACCAACCTTATTGTCTCGCAACTACGGCTAGACAAGTTTTTTACTTAGACGACCCAAAGGCGGGTGGAAATTGGAAGGTGGTAAATATTGTTAACCATAGAGGAACTTATAGTCATAGTTCACTTGCAAGGAATGAAATGTTCATACGACCACAAGATGATCCCGAACCATATCAAGAGATAGAGCCTACACATGTTTTCGATCAAGTTGTAAACGAGGAAGAAAATGAGGATGATTCATGCAACGACCCATGTGAAGAAGATCAAGAAGAAGAAATACCGAAAGTGGTGGAAGCATATGATGATCATTCAAGTGACGATGAATATGAAGAATCTTTTGAGGAGGATGAGGATGATCAAGATGAAGACCAAGACTTTGATGATAACCCATAAAAATGTATTCTACTTAAAACATGTGTTGTTAAAATGTTGAAGGATAGTGACTTTGTAGTAATGCATGAAGGATTGTGTTAAGATGTACTGATGCAGGGATGAGTTCTGAGTCGAGATGGTTATCTGCTGTTTTTTAACATAAACGATTACTCGCATGACTTACTTTGACCAAAGTTAGTCACCAGTGTCGTACGAAAATTACTCGAAAAATATGTGGTTACGTGACTTATTTACTCTATGTCAGTCACTTAATTGCTCTAAATTTAGGCGGGATAATTTCGGGATAGTTTCGGTGAAATGGGAGGGAACCACGTGGCAACTTTGGGATTTACGTGTCGATGTTATGTATGTTCTGATTTCATCCTACGGTCATATTTCTCAATCGAAATTACACAGAACCAAATTCACCAAACCCTAACACCACGTCCCAAACCTCACTCAACTCTCAATTCCTCTGTCGCCGACTTGCTGACGAAGCTCAATTTTCATCAGGTATGAATCTTTGCTCTCAATTCCTTGGTTTTGATGTTTATAGTTGTCTGACCATGTGTGTGTCTTGCAGGAATGGCACCCAAGAAACGAAATTTGAATGAGATTAAGGAGAGGATGAACCTTCGCTCACCTTCAGTTAGGCGTCCTCCAGCTACTCTCAGCCCTACGCCGCTGAAAACCAAACGAACCAAACAACCTCCTGCCAAGCGACCTCCGACCAAACAAACTCCTGCCGCGCATGTCCTTCCCAACCCAAGTCCCAAACCTACTGCACCTACTGTCGTTCCCAACCCAAGTCCCAAACCTACTGCACCTGCTGTCGTTCCCAACCCAAGTCCAAACCTACTGCACCTCCTGTCGTTCCCAACCCAAGAAACCTACTGCACCAATTGTCGTTCCCAACCCAAGTCCCAAACCTACTACTGCACCTGTCGTTCCCAATCCAAGTCAAAATCCTACCAAACAACCTCCTACACAACCTGTCCTTCCCAAGCCAACCCAAAATCTGCTTAGTCCACGTAGAAGTCCTCGATGCACAAGTAAGTTTGCATCTCGCCCAAACACATTCATTGGAAAAAGTCCACCTAAAAAACAAAAGACTGCCCCCTCAACCATTCCATCCTCAGTGCCACCACAAGTTCCAACACACAAAGTTCCAACACCACAACCTGAGAAGTCTGGACCACTGCCACCACAACCTCAGATTCAACCAATCAGGTCAAGAACTAGTTCTGCACCACCGCCGCCTCCTATTATCGATCCTGCCCCTCCGGTTCCAGCTGCTAGTGTGACATATGAGCACACAGAGGATTCTCTACCTGAGACAGTAGAAGGTGGCCCCTCTGAAGCTCGAGACATCCATTTGAGCATAAGATGCAGCAATGAGGACATAATAAGTGAAGGTATTATTTTTGTTTAAGGTTTATTATAATTAATGTTTCAAAATTAGCACTAGACAATAACTGAATTTAATACACTTTTGTAGGTGAAGGGGAGACAAAGAAAAAGAGAGGAGTTAACACCGGGAAGAAACTGCACGACCTAGTTGCAACTCTTAAGCACCCTCTGAAGCTCGAGAAAGCTGTAGGACATAACGGTCCCTCAAACTATGAGTATGGAAGTCTGATGTCCCATGAGATAGGAAGAATTGTACGTGAAAAAATACCAATGCTTGCACCAAGTTTCCATGAATTGGATTTCTCAGAGTCCTGGGATGTTCTGATCTTCAATTTGGAAGTAAGTTTTTCAATTTTTCTTCTTTACTTTATAATAACAATAATATATTGTAATGTGTTTTGTGTAATTGTGTTTTCAGCCTTACTTTGTTATTGACCACACCGATGACTGGTTGTGTAATTTCATCGAAGAGAAAGCAAGTTTGCGGTACAAAAACTGGAAGTCAGAATGTAGGAGGCATTGGCTTGATCATAAGGATAAAATTCCTTTAGAATTTCTTGGACGACCAGAACAGTGGATGTGGTTGCATAATCACTTTAGCACACCAGAAAATGAGGTGATGTCTATCGAATTTTATAATTATCAGTTACGTGTCCAATGCAGCTTTTACTATTTCATTGACTGTTTTTACGACCATGGCAGGCTATTAGTGAAAAAAGAAGAGACGCTAGAAAAGTACCTGGTCGAGCTAACCATCATTCTGGTAAAGTCCCGTTTGGCCAGCGTGCTGAGAAGTTTGCTGAATCTGGAAGCCATGCACCATTGATAGATGTATATGAGGAGGTATACTCCAAAGATCCCACTGGAGCTGCTAATGCGGTAATTGTTATCTACTGTACAGTATCTCATTTGGAAATTGTGTGTACTGATTTGCTTGGTATTGAATATTTTTTGTCTAAATTGTTTGTTCATTCTTTGATTTGGAAATTGTGTGTAGTGAATGTTGGTAACTATTATCTATCAAGTTCAATAATATACGTTGTGTGTTGTGGTCAGATAATTTGTAAAGTACTGTTAATATTTTCAATGCATGATTTCTGTAAAGCGATGTATACTGGTTATGGTTATTGGTTATGATTTCTGTGGTCAGATACATTGTATGTTGTGGTCAGATAATTTGCAAAGTACTGTTAATATTTTCAATGCATGATTTCTGTTGTAAAGCGATGTATATTGGTTATGGTTATTGGTTATGATTTCTGTGGTCAGATACATTGTATGTTGTGGTTCTTTTTTCACTGTGTGTGTGGCGATGTTTATTGGTTATGTTCTGTTAACATTATACAATCTGCTTTCTTGTTTTCATTTAACTGTATCAATTGGTTATGTTCTTCGTAGGCAAAGATGAAGGAGAAAGTGAATGACATGCTTGCTAACCAGGATGAAGATTCAAGTGTGGTCAATAATCCACTCGAGGTTGAAGATCAGCTTCATATTATCAAAGACGTTGTTCCCCAAAAGAAAGGAACAATCATTTCTGGAGTTGGCAGGACAGTCAGACGCCCTCCACTCCCTAGAGGAGGTTCAAGAATCCAGAAGACGAATACTATGTTGCTGTCCAAGGTCTCTACTTTAGAGGAAAGAATCCGAATTCTGGAGGAACAACAAAGAGGAGGTTCATGCGCTGCTAGCAATGCTTCGGATGGGGCAAGTCTCACATGAAGGTTAATGTTTTGAGACTTAAACTTTTATGACTTTTTGGATCTTGTGCTCAGTGCAAGATTATGTATGTTTTGTAACACTGCTTGAACTTTTGTGAGCAGCAAACTATGTGAATCTTGTAACTTTTGTTGCAGCAAACTCTTAAATTTCAGGGTTTATGATGTGTATTAATTCGTCTGCTATGTAAATTCATTTGGTAAACATGACATTTGCTTGTCCCATATGTGGAGTCAAGTGACTAATTAGAATGACACTACAAATTCAACGCGACAAACAATTTGTTGATGTCGAAAGTCACAAAGCAGTTTATGCAACAAACAAGTTTATAAAGCAGAAAGTCACAAAGTAGTTTATGCGACAAACAAGTTTATAAAGCAGAAAGTCACAAAGTAGTTTATGCGACTACCATGACCTGACATTTGTAGTCACAATTCATGGAAAATGCGACACCAAATTTCCTATTTTCAAGTCACGCTTCATACTTTATGTGACATACTCAAATTTGTAGATCACCTTATATGACTCGTACTTATGCGACACCTTTATTTTTTGTCGCAAAAAGGGGGTACTATAAGCGACTAACTTACTTTGAGTTAGTCATGTAAAAGTTATGCGACAGGGTTTACGCGACTTACCTTATGTGACTTACGGCAAGTCACAGAAGTCATGGTGTGACTAATACCATAGTTACGCGACTCTTTAGGTAGTGTCGCGTAAGGGTGTTTTCTGGCGTAGTGAGTTGCAAAATGATAAATTGAGAGCTTACAACATGAATTGAAACTGAACTTTTGTAGAAGGCAAAAAGAATAGAAGAATTGTTGCCAAAAGAGTATAGAAATGCCAAGTTTAAGGTAGTTATTTATAAGATTGAGTCCTGAGACATATGTGACACATGATAACCAAGTCAGTTGCTTATGTTCCTTCTCAACTACCTATCATTTTAGGTGTAACGTTCAAAAAACAACGGAATTATTTTAGTGTAGCCGCATGCGCGACAGAGAATGACAAAGATAGTCACATATCTATCATATTCTCAACCGCTTAAATTTTATCATGTTAGCGCTATTCAATGTTGAACACATACGTTACATAAAAAAATGTTGGACACATACGCAACTGATAATGTCAAAGTCAGTCATATATGTATCCTACTCAACTACTTAAATCATGTTCATTTAAAATTGTAGCATTATAATGTGAATAATTATTTTATATGCGACAGTGAAAGTGTTGCATATGTCGGCATATGTTATTGATAATATTTGTTGCAATAGAACTTGTTGCCTGTGTTAACATACACACCATATCATATTTTTCGCAAAATGTTTAGTTACAAAAGAAGACTTACGCAACATGTAACATATACGACAATAAAAATGTGTTCATTAATAGATTTTATAACAGGCTAATTGCAACTTTTTAAAATGTTTGTTACACCAGATGTATAATGTTAAAATTGTATTAAATAGTGAGATATACACCTTGGATGATTTTTATTTTGATTCACATGTAATGAATAATTCCATTGACTTGAATTAACTTTCTCACATATTTAATATAATTCAGAATAACTAGACCAATCGAGTGTTTGCGCGAATTTTTTAATGTTGTTCCTAATTTATATATAACGTAGTCTATGTTGTGGTCTTGAAGACGGATGAGACTAGGGTTATTAATGAAATGACATACATCTTATATTCGGGCCACAAATCGGGCCGGACCAAGCCTAAACAATCGGACTTTCTGGCCGGGCCTCACCACATTTATTCGAGCCCAAGCCTACTAATTTTTTATTGACCTCAATAAAGTCGGACTTCTGCATAGGCTAGGCCGGGCTGATGGGCTGTAAGGCTCCCACCGGGCTTTTTTGAGCCTTAAACTGTATGTCAATACCTAGTTTATTAAATGTTTACTTCCATTTTATTTCAATTTTTTAAATATATTTAGCTAGTCATTTATAATATGCAGTAATTGAAAAAGCAAAAGAAGAAATTCAACAAGAAAAATATTCATTCATTATTTTAATAAAATTGCTACAAAAATCATCATTAACTGGAATATAGAATTTTAATCCCGTCTTTATCATTATAAGAAATTAATTTCACTGATCCTTTAGCAGTATATGGCCACATGATCGCAGCATCATCGGTACAATGTGCCAGCCCCAAAAGATGTCCAATCTCATGTCTAGCTACAGTCGCAACATCTAATCCTCCTCCACGCCCGGGGTTAATCTCCCAGTTCTCTTCAACATCAAAGTGGAAGTTCGAGCCTACACCTGGGCTGGCGTGCGCTACAACACCTTCCGGTCCATCGAAAGCACCGTCGTAATGAGCTCCTCTAAAAAACTCAACTTTAATATCAAATGGAACATCTAGACGATCATAAATAAACTTTAGAGGCACATAAGGCTCCCAATCTGAAAATGCTTGTTTTATAGCATCTCTAAAGGGTATTGTAATATCCGGTGCAAACTGTACAAACAATTCACTTTTCATTCGATGTGGGTTTCCTTCAAAGAAAGCGTAACGAATTGGAAAATGAAATCTCTCTTGGTCCTTGCTTTGATGAGTCTCACTTCCATGAGGCTTCTCGAGATTATAAATGTCCGGAACTCCGCAACGAGGCTTGGACATCATCGAAACAGTAGCATAGTCCAAAACTCCAGTCTTGTTCAGCTTAAAGAAATGTTGGTAAGTTAAAATTGCACTTTCGAGCGAATCGTCAAAATGGTCCTCCATTTGTTGATTCGTAATATAATTAGGATCGTTTAGATACCCAAACCGATGAAGATAGCCCCTGACATGTTTGATATCAGATCGCTTATCTCCTCTACTAGATCCGGCTAAGTGAAGAAATGAAGTTGATGGTTGATAGAAGTGTGTTTGCATGACATTTAGAGTAGCAGAGTTGGCACCACTCGTTGTTGGTCTTGTGCCTGATAGAGGCAGAAGAAGACATGAGATAAAGAGGGTAGAGAGAAGCTCCATGCTTTACTTGAATGAAAACTAAGATGCAGATTCTTCCAACAATTTAATAAAAGCTGTTGGTCGTGATGTCATTAATTTCTTGTGAATAAAATAAAATTTAATATTATGCACGGATGCGTATGATTGTTGAAACCCACAGATACCCAAGTCATTTGTTTTATTTTTAGTATTTTAGTATTGGTGAATTTCATCTCAAACTGTTAAGTAAAATTAGAATCTAAAATTAGAATCTTCACTTTTCACCTATGTTTCTCACTTTATATCAAAACTAGTAGTTTTGTGCACATAATTATGTGCATAGAATTTTTTTATACAGATAGAGAAAAAATCAAGAACCATTATCTTTTCGTGAGAACGTGCAAGACAATTCCAATCGTTGATTACCGATAATCCAACATTTGAAATTTGAACTAAAAATATCTATCAAATTTAGCCGCCAGTGTGTTTAGCGAATTCAACCGCCCAATTTTTATTGAAAATTAATTTAATCACAACTGTCAGATTAATCAAATCAACAGTTAAGATTAAGTTCTTCCGTCTCTTCTAATCTTTAACCTTTACGCATAAATCTCCAAATTTAATAAAAAATCAAATCGATCTACATAATAGGTTTTTGCCCAAAACCACCCGTCCATTGTCAAATTGAACTTTTTTATAAAAATAATCGCCCTTCAATTCATATTTTATTCAATGAAGCCACTCCGCCACTGTTTCGTTACTTATTATGTTAAGTTTGACATTATGTTGACCACCCATTAGTTCATAATTATATAGCTAACTAAATCTCAATTTTTTTAGGGTTTTAAATCTCAATTAACCTCTTGTTTAAATACTAATTTAATGACACTATTATTGGATTTTAAGAGTTAATTGTAAAAATCAATTATGATTATTTAATTATTTAATTATGGTTTGAGGATGGTTTAATTTATGTGGTATTTTTGTGTAAGGGTTATTTAGTTTAGCTTAGGGGTTAATTTAGCTAAATGGTTCATTTAGTTTAGGGGTAACTACTTATTATATATTACCCCCAAACCAGATTAATCATAAACCATACTATATTATCCTAATTCATTATTCATTTGACCTTAAAATTATATTAACTTTTCACCTAAATTAAGTTCTAAAATAAATAACTCTAACTTTAATTATATAGTAAAACAATCCTAATTAATTATTCAGTTGATAAATTAATGTTTGAGGTTTTTTTTTTCTTTCTTTACTTTTTTTTAAAAGGGATTATCGGAATTCACTCCTACCCCCTAATTAAACTAATCTCAACCCATAATTTATATAGTAGTTAATCCTAATTAATTATTCAATTAAATCCTAAAATTAAATTAAAAATTAAACAATATAACCTAATTACTTATTCAATTAATGTTTGAGCTTTGAAGTTAAATTACCCCTAACTAAACAAAAATCTAAACTAAACGTAGTTATATAGTTAAAAAATCCAAATTACTTATTCAATTAAATGTTAAAATTAAATTAAAAAGTAAACAAAATAACCCTAAACTAAAAGGGTTTATTGCCGAAAACCACCTCTTATAAGGCGTAATTGTCGAAAACCGTCCCTTATACATTTTATTGCCGAAAACCACACGTTGTTCGTTTGACTTTTGTTGACTGACACATTTTAACGAAAAACGTTAAATTAGTGTTAAATCTCCGTTAGATGGATTAATTAGGCATTAATTAGGTTAATTAATTAGGTTAATTCAATTAATTAGGTTAATAAAATTCAATTAATTCAACCCCAAATCTCAACAGTGATAATTGCCGAAAACCACCTCTTATAAGCTGTAATTGCCGAAAACCACCCCAAATATTTCACACTTTTGTATTACTCCATCTGTCTATCTAATCGACCAATTCAATTATTAGATTATTAGAAATAAATGGTTGAGATGATGTCCTACTGTCCTACGTATAAATGGATGTCCTCCTTGATCTCTTTCCATCATATATATATAGGGAAAGTATCATGTGGATCCTCTCAATTTGGTAGACTCGTGGATCCCCTCTTGCACCCGTTGATGGCATTTTTTGGACGCACCAGATTGTGCCAACGCATTAATGAAGCATGTGACTTGCACGTGTACATTTGTCATGTGCACACGTGATGTGCACATGACAAATGCACATACGTGGCACAATCTGATGCATCCAAAAAATGCAATCAACGGATGCAAGAGGGGATCCACGAGTCCACCAAATTGAGAGGATCCACATGATACATATATATTCATTTATGGTATATATAAAGCACAAAGAGTCTCATTTTACCCCTAACTTCTTTCATATTTACTTTATTTCAATCAAATATAGTAATTGTTGCACAAAGAGTCTAATATAGAATATAGTAATATATTTCAATCGATATGCAAATAATTGTGCATTAAACAACTAGGTTAAACCACCCGTCGGAGATTGCCGAAAACCACCTCTTATAGGCCGTAATTGCCGAAAACCACCCCTTATAGGACGTAACCTAATTAATTGAATTAACCTAATTAATTAACCTAATTAATGTCTAATTAATCCATCTAACGGAGATTTAACACTAATTGAACGTTTTTCGTTAAAATGTGTCGGTCAACAAAAGTCAAACGAACAACGGGTGGTTTTCGGCAATAAAATGTATAAGGGGCGGTTTTCGGCAATTACGTCCTATAAGAGGTGGTTTTCGGCAGTAAACCCAAACTAAAATAACTCCAAACAATGATAATAATACAGTTAATAGAACGTATTTGGAAAAACAAATATATATGATAAAAAATAAAAAATAATACATAATCTAAGCCATCAGATGATTAAGATTTAGTGGTAGAATGTAAAAATAGAAACAATTTAATTATTAAAAATAATAATAAAATATTTAAAATGATAAATTAGTTAGAAAAACAAAAGAGATAACGGAGCGTTTCCTTAAATCAATGAACAAACGATTTAATTTTTTAAAACTGAATCAAATCCGCGACACATAATGCGAGAAGCTCTCGTTCGAGATCTAAGACAAAGAGAACCATCATTAATTTTTTACTCGGCGCCACTCCGTTTTAATGGAAGCATAATTAATTGAAATTTAATTTAGTAAAAATATATGTCAAATATTTGAAATTGCATGGATCACTAAAATCTGTGTTATTCTTAGAGATGGAATTGCGTTATGAAACCCGTGGGTTAGCTCACGTGGGTTGTGGGTTGATCCGACCCAATTCGACCCGTACAACCCACCCCGTGGGTTCGACACAGGAACATGAATTTCAATATTATTACACAACTTCGAATGTATTCAAAATTAGATTTGTTAAATATATCTTAGAATATTGTAAAGTTGAACTTAATTATAAAGTTTCAATTTGGAGTTTGCGGGTTTTGCTAATATTTGTAATTTCCAAAGACAAGAAGTTTGACTCTCATTTGAAAAAAACCTGACATTTTGGTTAAATTTTAGGGTCAATTGCCTCGAAACACCCATAAAATACGCGTTTTCTCTGTAACTACCCTTAAAATAATTTCTTTCCATAAATCACCCTTCCGTCATATCTTTTTCCCAAGAAAAAGTGGTAACTTTTCCGTTAAAAGGACACTTTAATGGGTGGTTTGTGGAAAAACTAAATTTTATGGGTGGTTCGAAAGAAGACTAAAAATGACAGTGAGTATAATATTTATTTAACATAAAATTAAGAATAATAGGTAATAAAATCATACATCTAAAATTTATTATTTTAACAATATTATAAATATAATGTCAAATATATTTTATTAACTTTTGAAAATATTTTAGCACATATAAACTCTTTAAGATTATTATACTAGACATACAATTTTTTATTAAAATTGAAGGACGAGATATGATCAAAGACTAACCTTAAATTTAAAAATTATTTTATGAGTGGTTCGGGGCAGTAAACCCTAAATTCTATTCAAATTTTAGGTTTGTATATTATTAAGTAATAATAATTTTGGAATATTAATATTAAAAAAGGATCAACCCATGGGTCCAACCCGTCTCTTTTATAGTGGATCAATTTGTAACTCGTGGGTTGGGTTGGGTTATCAATTTAACCTTCAACTCGACCGGTGGGTCAGTTCATTACTGTTTTCACCCAACTCGGTCCAGCCCAAACCTATGTGTGTTACACTGTTTCGACCCAACCCGTTTCGTGGGCCAACCAACTTCCATCACTGCCGTATGCTTCATGAAACATACACTTTTATATTAAGAACCAAACACTTTTATATTATGAACAAAAACTCTTATTTAATTAGATGATTAATTAGGGGTTATTTAACTATTTAATTATGAATTAATGGGTGATCAACAAAGTTAAAATCAATGAAATAAATAGCAGAACAGTGACAAGGTGACTACACTAAATAAAATTTGACTTGATTGGTGGTTTTTATTAAAATCGAACATGTAATTTTCTTCAGATTGACCTATTGACAAACAGATAATGTTTGACAAAAAACCCACATAAAAATATTACTTATAATTTACCAATTCTCTATAAATTTGATAGTTTATTATAAATAATAATAAGTTACAACACTCACTGATCCAAGTTCAATAACACACATTTGCATTACAACATAAATCCTCATCTGCCATAATAAAGTGTTTTGATCCCCGCTATATCATCAGCACCAATCTGTTTGACCTCTCCTGTTCTAATTGTTGGAAACATTAGTGCATCTCCGACATCAGAATGTGCAAGTCCCAAAGAATGTCCAAACTCATGTCTAGCTACAGTTCCAACATCAATCCCACCGGGCATGGACCCGACCTGCCAATTCTCCTCAGCATCAAAATGTAAGCTTGATCCATAAACTACAGTTGTGTGCGCTAAGATACCACCTGGTCCATCAAAGGGATTACTGTCTCCATGATTTCTCCTGAAAAATTCGGCTTTAACATCTGGTCTTACACTTCCAGGATTTGTAATCTCGTGTAACTTAAAGGGGACGAATGGCGCCCAATCAAAAAATGCTTTAATAATCGGGTCTTTAAACTGTCGCGGAACATTCTCTCCGATTTCGATATTCAACTCTCTTTTAGTTCGACGAGGCTTCCCAGGATAGAGTTTAAAGAACTGATGAAAAAAACTTCGGAAATATTCATTGCTCGGGACATTAAGTATGTCCGGAAATCCACATCGAGGCTTAGACATCAATGAAATAGTTTCATGATCCAAAACTCCAGTCTTGTTAAGTTTAAAAAACTCTTGGTATGTTAAGATTGCATTTTCAAGCGAGTCATCGAATTGATCCTCAAGTATGTTATTGATACCAAGTTTATCATGATCTAAGTACCCGAATCGACTGAGGTAGCTCTTTACGTATCCGATACCGTGTTTATCATCTCCTTTACGAGCTCCGGTTAAGTGGATGATTGACTTGGATGGTCTATAAATAGAGTGTGCAGCAGAGCATGTTGCACCTGATAAAAGAAGAAGAAAATAGGAGAAAATGAAAGTAGGAAAATGCTTCATATTACTAGCTATTTGAATGACAATCTAAATGGAGGCCATTCATGTATATATTTATATTTTGATGCATTTATATTTATGGAGAATAGGATTGTTATTGTAATGAAAATTATAATAAATTTTTATTTACACTTTTCTATAGAATCACAAAGTCAACCACTCTTTAAATGATAGATCAACAGTCATTTAATTACTTATTTTGCCTTTAAACTTAGTATTTTCTAGTTGTGGAATTTTAAAAAAGTGCAAAGTGAACAATCAAATTACCTATAAAAATGTGGGGTTTTTATGGTTAAATGTACTGTCCTTTCACGACAAGAATTAATTCTTTAGCAAGAATTTTTTTGTTACGCAATCAGAAATGCAAGAAAATATTTAAAATTACAATGCATTAATTATAACAAAAAGATATAAAAAATTAAATTTCGCACAAAAAGAATATAAAAGCGAATTGAATAGCATAAACATTAATGCAATTAAAGGTGGTTTTGTGTTTACTTGGATTACATTTTCTCAAAAATACAATGCATATCATTTTAATGTTCGGGTTAAGATGATGTCCTGCTCTAAAATACTAAACTGGTATACTTAGGATTATATTGAATGTTCATAAATGGCAAAAATGGGGTCCCATGATACCACTAAAGTTCAAATAAATCTGATACTCTTTTTAAATTAGCAAAATGTCAATTTGTTGGGAATGTTTTAGTGACATTTGTATCAACATAAATGCTTTTATCACAATTTTGATTTACTGCACCTGAAAATATTGACATATTAATGACTTACAGGCAGAAATTAGTTGTAGTTTTATTACATAGGAATGCGTCTCACTTCGAGCTACAAGAGCCTCTACAAACTAAAGTCAACTCCTTCATTATCAACTCTCTTAACCAAGTCTATCAATTTGCCTTAGATTGAATATAGGTTAATAGGAAAAGATTGGTTATCATGCAAAGGTGGCAACTCCTAGGTAACGAGTCCGGAAACACATCAGCAAACTCCTGCAACAAAGACTGGATAACAGCAGGAGGGGGTCAGGGATAGTAGTGTGAACATACTCACAAAACAACAGAAACACCATGCCAGAATCCTTCATAGCAGCCTCGAAAGGTGCAAGGAAAAGCAGATTCTTAAACAGACCCGGACTGACTGACTGACGTGCAGTTTTTAGGCGAGTACTATGATATACTTATCTTAGTCACGCACTTGTCAAACACATTTATAATCGAGTGACCTCGAGTCGAACCCAAGAGAAAAGCCTAGACTAGTTACAAGTTACCTAGCAATACTTTTGCAAGCTTACGGGAAAGGGGGTTACAAGAAGATATTTATGGTTTTTATATAAATAAAATAAAAATGCAGCAAAGATCCTACTTCAGTCCTAGGTTACAAGATAGCAATGCAATTGTAATGATGCAAACATATGAAGTCACGAATGATAAGTTTCTTAGGTTATTGTACTACGCATTCTAGATTCAACTCTCGCTCCTTCTCTAGATTGGATGCAATACTTAAGTACGATTCTCAAACTCCCGCTCTATTGAATCGTGCTTAGAACTTAAATCCCATAATCTCAACCTCTCGGTCTATTGATCGGTAAATCAAGTTCACAATAAAGTTAACCTAAGTAAATTGCGTTTGTCACTCTCGCACACGAAACGCTACCCTAACCTATACTCATGAATGATAAACAACCTAAGTTCAACTCTCGTTCCTTCCTTAGGCATTCAAAATTCAGATTATAAAGATAGGGAATTAACAAACTATTCAAACATGTACTTCAATGTGAATGATAAAAATTGAATCTTGCATTGCAATCAAACCTTAGACATTCATAAAATCAGTACTACAACAAAAATAAAGTGCATAAAAGAAAAGATAGGTAGAGTAGAAGGTTTGTCAAGTCTTCTCTCATGGTGTCCACTCCAAATCTTGAGGTTTCTTCGATGTGTTCAACGATTTTTTCCTAGGGTTTCACCCCTGGGGATGAGGCATATGGCTGCTGAATATTTGAAGCTTTGTATTTATATGTGCTTGACTTGAGCTTTTTAACATAGGCTGAAATTTGAGCCCATGTTCTGTTCACTTTAGTTTCTGACCCGAAACTCACTTTTACTCTACGAATTAGAACTCAGTGTAAACATAGAAGTTGTAGATAAATGAAATAGCTTTCCAAGATGATATCACCCACCTCAATCGGACATCTGTGCTGTTTTCTACAATTTTCTGAAGATCGATTGGTCAGGCTGCCTCTTCGAGCTGCCACTTGCTTAGTTTTGCTTGTTTTCGCACGTTTCCAACCAAAACTGATCCAAACCATTCCAAATCATTTATGCATTATCAACCTGAAATAGATGAGAAAAGCATCAAAAGACCTCAAAATATAGCGGAACTAACAAGAACTTAAGGTATAACACGGACAAATACATAGTATACTTGTCCGTACATCACTGACGTACCCGGTCTGGATGGAACAAGTATAATTTTCTTTCCCTGGAAAAAAAATGAGTAAGTATTGGCCATGCCATCATGAATAACAGAACACAAACAAAGGGCGTCCCAACAAAAAATGACAAGCATCCATAGGCACCACATCACAAAAAAAATTCATCAGAATAAGTCTGACCAATCGAAAAGGATATCAATGCTCTCTTAGTTACCGTCACCTCGGAACCCTTACTAAGCCAAGCAAGTTTGTAGAGTTTAGGATAAGCATCGGCCTGCAAGGCTAGCTTAGTAACCGCCACCTCAGATATCACATTCTCACAACTATCGGAATTCACAATAAAATGGCACACTTTTCCACAGGTTGTGCATGAAGACCGGAACACGTTATTACGCAACCATTCTGCTTGATCAGGTACACGAGGGGATAAGAACGTACGCCTGATCATTAACATTGGACCTACATCACCTGTCACAAGCTCTTCTGGCACGTCCTCATTGTCACCATAATCGACGAATACCGGAGGACCATCAAAATTCACACCCGAATTATCCTGAGACAACAACACGACCAAACACAATTTGGACAATCTGCCATGTGGTGACCCATCTCATTACAACGGAAACAACGAAGGGTAGGGTTGGCACGACCTTGGAATGGCGTGGCAGAAGAACCACGATTTGGTAGAGCTTGGTCAGCGGGACGAGTGACAATCGGCACCGATCCCGACGCACTAGAAGGACCCACACCTTGCCTCAAACCCATCGCTACATGTCTGGCTAGCTGCTTCTCTGCTTGAGATGCAAGTTGATGAGCCTGCGATACATCTACAAGGTCAAAC
This sequence comes from Sedum album, assembly GCA_006409495.1. Classification (NCBI taxonomy): domain Eukaryota; kingdom Viridiplantae; phylum Streptophyta; class Magnoliopsida; order Saxifragales; family Crassulaceae; genus Sedum; species Sedum album. The sequence goes on from QZGG01000544.1 coordinate 103,075, forward strand.
ATGTTCAACACATCCTGCAACTGGATACGTAAGCCACCAATGTAACGAGAAACCAATTGGTCATTGGACTCATTAAGATCAATGCGCGCCAACAACTGATAGAAGTCTGATGTATACTCCTCAACAGACCGCGAACCTTGTCGTAAATTTTGAAACCGCTGGTAAAGTTCCCTCTCAAATTGTAGGGCAGGAATGCACGTTTGAGATGTTTCTTCAACTTCTCCCAATCACAAATCTTGTCCTTGCCCGCATGAACACGTGTCTTCTTCAACTATTGCCACCATGCCTGGCACGACCACGCAAGTGAATGGTCACTAACGGAACACGTCGATCATTGGGTACCTCCTTAAAGTCAAGAACTTCCTCCAGTTGAGACAACCATTCAATAAACTCTAGGCCTCCATCAAAATCTGGAATATCTATCTTGAACCCAAGTTCCCAATGACGGTCACGGATTAGGTCACCGCCAAAGGGGGTAACCTCAGACCCACCATCCGGAATATCATCAAAGTTTCAGTGATTAATAAATTATATTTTATACAGATAAGAAAGAAAAAATTACTTATATTTGTACCGGACAGCCGATAGCCATTACGCAATCATAATAAACTCTCAAACATATATTTCCTTTTGCATTTTTTAGTATTGTTTTCTTCATCAACATCCATTAAGATTAAATTGAAGGATCATGTAGCTAGTAAAAAACTTATCGACAAGTTAAATTACCGTAAGAGCTATAATGGTGGTTTTTTATAAATTGGGATTATAATAATGGTTTTCAGTGATTAACTTAAATATAAATAATATTTCATTGCCACACGTACACGCACTTAACAGAAGTTTAAACGAAACAGTGACAATGGTGGTTTTTTGATAATGAGGTATTATAATAGAGACATTTCGTAATTCCTATTAAAATAGAGGTATTATAATAGTGGTTTTCTATAATTCACCCTAAAATTAAATATTTTCAATGACAAAGAGTGATACAGAACAGAGAGCGCTGAGTTTTTAAAAAATGGGATCACCCGAAGAAGGTGCATGTTAGCGGTGTATTTTAGCAGTTTTTAGGCTCTGGTGTCAAAATTGGGCCCATAATACCTCATTTGGAAAAGAACGACAAGCCCGTCAAGACACCTCGCTCATGGTGTATGGTGTTTTTTGGGCTTTTAAGCTCGTTTACTACTTTATTTTTAATTTTTAATTTTTTTCGAATATTTTCTGATTTTTGTTTTCAGGGTTTTGAGTTTTTCTATTTAAAGGGGAGTTAGCTATGTTGTCAAACGGTTGATTTTAATTATTAATAAAAGTTTCTAGGATTTTTCTAGTTGTGTTCTTCCGTGCACGTACGTTGCATCAAAGATAACGTAGGATGAAAATAAATAAATGGACGGGATTACTTTTTATTTTATAACCAAATTATTACTTTTCACATTATTCATTCTCACCATTTCCAAAAAGAATTTATTTAATTCGATTTAAATATATATTCAAAAATAAAATTTAAAATTAATTAGGTTAGCGTTAGAGATATCTTGCGCACCTTTTGTTTTACAATACTAACTAGCAAAAATAAATGAAGGGCAAGTTAACTAAAGTACGGATAGCCTTCAATGAGCTATGTTGGTTAACGTCATTAGTTCGACGTTCCTTGATTATCAAATGTGAGGTGCCCATGGATGCAATGAGTCAAATTTCCATGTAAGACGATTAAAATCATAGTGAGCACAATTAGACTCATTAATGCATTTACCTTGTCGTTCATATCTTGTGCTTGGCTCCCCTGTATCCAATTTTATAGTGGTTTGGGACATTTTAGTTTAATCAGACAGTTCAGCCTTGACATTTTAGTTGTTCTTCGTGGGTCCGGTTGTTCTGCCTTGGCATCACATTCGTCTCATGTATTAGACCCATCATTATGAGTGAGTTTCAATTCATCATTACCTTTTTGATCTGGTATTTCACGTTCATCTCATCCGAACTTCCTCGCCCACTTTTAATGGCATCAGTTACTAGAGCACTCGTGTCAGGTGGATCGGGCAGTTTGTTCTTTGTCTGTTCTAAGATATCACCTTTTTAGTTAGATTATGTGACCGTCCCTTCGATTACTAGGGAAAGTAATCCTCTGTACACATCAACTTGTGCTTTAGTCTACTTTAGGAATGGTCGTCCAAGGAGTAGGGCATGAGGGTCATATTCGTCTGTATTCTGCAATTCTATTACATAAAATTTACATGAAACCTTAGAGCCACCAACCTGCATCAAAATATTTTCTAGCATACCTCGGGGTTTCATACGTGACTTATCTCCTAGTATAATGGTCAATTTTGGAATGTCGAGTTTTAAGTGTGGGGTTGAATAAAAGGATTGAAAAAATGAAGATGAGAAAAAGATAGAAACATTTCTTACGAATGCCAGAGATTAGGAAGGTACTTTCACCCTCAAAAATATTCGTATGACACAAATAGAAACATTTAATTATAATTTTAGCTTGCATATTTAATCCATTACTTTATGCCTTTACATAAATTACCTTGCATTTGTGAAAGTCAGACATTTTCATGTCACTTTTCAGGAACAGTTATGATATTACCCTCATACTCAATACTTAAGCAGCTATAGTTTAAAAAAATTTAAAGGTTAAAACTCCTCTTCTCTTACGTTTTCTGGCATGTAGTCTATAGCTTGAGAATGAGTTTGTGGTCGAAAGCTTATCGACTTGCCCAGGCAAGCATAGATGAACATTTTAAGATTGCATTCTTGAAAAAAAATTAAGATTGAATTTAAGTCTAATGAATAATTGTTAAGATGCTGAATGTGTGAATGTCTGTTGTCATTTTGAATTGTTTGATTTCCAAGGACTCTGTTAATGAAAGGAGTAACTCTAACTTTTCATGGATTACATTAACTGCTACTTAGTGAACAAAATTCTGAATTTTTGAGACTATGAATGATTGCATATGGGATTTGTGAGCATTCCCATTTTGAAAATTCTCATGAGACCATAACTCGCCCTCTACGAAAGCCGAAATTGTATAGGCTTGATTGTATACTCTGAGGGCTTGGTTGATGGCCATTTTTGGAGATTGTTTTTAGGATTGTTTTAAGAGATTTGACAACAAGAAAACTTTAAGAAACACATAGATTTTCACATCAAATTCTGACAACTTCTATGTAACATCTACTCTGCATGTTCTATTTTTTAAATACTTTTCTTGTATGCAATCTTTAGTTTCCAAACCAAGCATGTTTGACTATAAACTCGTCATGAGTGAGCATTGAGAAGAGAATTGTATCCTCACGAATTTCCTAGGGTTGATTGTAATGTAAGAGTAATTTTTTACCTTGCATAATGAAGTATCTGTTTGGTAGTTTGTTTCTTTTTCTATATTTACATTTATAATTTTGAAAGCACAAGCAAAGAATAAGAGTTGAACTTTGGAAGTTTAGGATTTAGAATTATTTGTTAGGGCCACGTTTATATTTGCATCATTACAATTACATTGATAGCTTGTAACCTAGAATGATGTAGGATTCTTGTTGTATTTTTATTTATTGAATTCACAACTCACTTCATTGTTGTCTTCGACGTGGAGTTACTCGACCGTTGGGCTCCTAGGGCGATTTGAGCGATTTCATCGTCATCGACATCTCCGGTCAGTTTGGCCGTCATGGCCGAGTCGTCGCTGCACCCTATTCTCCCTAAAGAACCCCAGCCACCTGACATAACACAATTTGCGAACGGAGGGAGTAAACCTGTCACGTTCGCATCCTTGGTAACGCGCGTCACATCAAACCCTAGGTTTCCTGAATTACAATTACCTAATCGACAGTATGCAGTCAAAGATGGGTGCCCGGTGATACCTTTCACAGCATCGGAATACCAAGCAACCACGAAACGCTTTCGTCATACCCTTATCGCCAAGTTTCAGATGGGACGCCCAACCCAGCCTGAAATCAAACGTTTCATGGAGTCAAACTGGATGGTTAAAGGAAGGATGACCATCAGTTCCATTTGGGATGACAGGCATCTAATAGTTATTCTGGATAACGAAGACGATGTCAACACTGCCCTCACTTTCCCAGTAAGGAAGGTTGGCCATGCATACTTTCGATTATTCAGATGGAGTGCAGATTATAACCCCAAAAAGGAAATTCCTAGAGTAACAAAATGGATTCGCCTCCCAGGATTGCCCATAGAGTTATTCGATAAAGCATGCATACGTGCCATTACTTCCTCATTTGCTGATTTCCTAGATATAGACGATAAAACCAGAGATCTTACAGCTTTAGCATTTGCTAGAGCCTGTGTTGAATTTGACGTCACCAAACCACTCCCTAATAAGGTATGGATTAGTCTTCCGGAAGATAGAGGATTTTTTCAAGAAGTTGTTGTCGAAGGAAGCATAGCTTATTGCACAAAATGCAAGCTACACGGACATGACATAAAAGATTGTCACAAAGTTCTAAAATTGGAACGCGCAAAACCAGCACAGCCCAAGAACTCTAATCAAGCAGTAGAAACAGAGGGGTGGATTGAAGTTCGCAATAAAACAAGTAAACGTCGCACTAAACAGCATGGTGTGCAAAATGATAAAGCCCCAGTTTTCTTGCCAATCCCTGAACAGAACATTGGAGTTAGAGACACAACTGGCAGCATAGGAGCTGAAGGTAATGATCCAAAGCCTCTAGGATTCGCTAGTGAAGCTTACAAAACAGCTAGCAGTCTTGGGGTGGCAAGCTTTAAAGCAAGGATGAAGCCAACGAGGAAGCCTGTGAGGAGCACTAGCTGTCAACCCACTGAAAACTCGGTGAATAACGTCACGCAAGATGAAAATGGGAGCAGTAAAGAGATATTACAAGGTGAAGACCACAGGAGCGAAGCGTTTGGAGACACAGGGAATGCTAGTCATGGTGGTAATGATTGTCTTGACCGGCCGATAATAGAAGAGCCAACTCAAATAGCAAGGATAGAAGAATGTTCAGATAGTACTGAGCCCTCAGTAATAAGGGCAGAGCGGGAAGATATCAGTCCCATCCTCCCAAATGTTTAAGCTCCTATGCTGGAATGCCCGAGGTGTTGGTAATCGAAACACTATCGAACACCTAAGGGGCTTAACAGTGTTTCATTCTATTGACATTCTAGCTATCATCGAGCCAAAGGTTGACAATAATCATTTGGAGGAAGTGCGAAGGAAGCTGGGTTTCATTCATTGCAGTCATGGGGGTGTTGTTAACTCTCACATATGGGTTTTGTGGAAGGACACAGTCAACCTAGTTGATTTTGATTGGAGGGACCAATGTGTCTCGGCCAACTTATTTTATTCATCTTCTAATCAAAAAGCTATTTTGACTATAGTTTATGCTTTTAATACTGCAGAGGAGAGAGCTCGGCTGTGGGATGATCTCATCAATCTCTCGGCAGAGATCTCCGATCCTTGGATTCTGTCTGGAGATTTCAATTCGATTTCTTGCCCGGAGGAAAAGAGGGGGGCATGGGATTAATACAGAATCAATGTTTGATTTTAATTCTTTCAGATCAGGGCAGGGCTATCCGATGCGGGCTTTGTGGGGGATCCATTCACCTGGACAAATAATCGTCGCGGACCAGATCGGATTTGGGAAAGGCTTGACAGAGTCTTGATTAATGGGTTCACTTTGGGTGTGTTTCCAGAAATTAGGGTTACACATCTCGACAGACTTCATTCGGATCACCGTCCCCTTCTAGTGGAGCCGGCAGGTAAAAAAGATAATCTAGGGTATTTTCACTACATTCCGGCTTGGGAAAAGCATCCTAGTTTCAAATCTGCTGTTGAGGCTAATTGGAATGGCAGAGAGGATGTGAATCCCATCGTTAATTTCGGTAAGAAACTTCGAAGATTGAGGGGTTATTTAAGAAATTGGAATTGGGAAGTGTTTGGGAACATCAAGGTTAAGCTAAAGGATCTCTCTGTTCGCATGAACTATCTTGATAGCTTGCTCCAACAAAATTGGTCCGACGAGATTGCTAACCAGCTGGAGAATTGTAAGTTAGAACATCTAGACCTCAGTAACACACAGTTGGATATCCTCAGTGCCAAGGCCCGAATGCAGTGGTTTATTGATGGTGATCGCAATACTAACTTCTATCATGCTGCCATTAAAGCTCGGCGTGCTCAGAACCGTTTGAGTCTTATTCAGGAAGATGGGTCTTATACAGATGATAGGGATATAATTGGAGGAAAGGCAGTGGATTTTTACTCTGATCTCTTCTCCGGTCATACTCCTCCTAGTTCTGAGAATTTCAGCATTATTAGCCCTGTTGTATCATCAGAAGAGAACGAGGCTTTATGTGCCTTACCTGACTTGGATGAACTCTTTCAGTCCATAATTGAGATGAAAGACAATAGTGCCCCAGGTCCAGATGGGTTCACTGGCAGATTCTATGTTTACTGCTGGGACATCATCAAATCTGATTTGCTTGAGGCAGTACAAGGGTTTTTTAAAGGCTTACACCTTCCAACAGTTATATCAGCAACTTATATTACTCTAATCCCCAAAGTTCAGAACGTCACGGAGATTAATCAGATGCGTCCAATAAGTTTGTGTAATTTTTGCCATAAAATCATCTCTCGCATCTTAATGAAGAGATTGGCTTGCTGGCTCCCTAGAATAATTAGTCAGGAACAAGCGGGATTTGTGAAAGGAAGACGCATCATGATAATATTGCTTTGGCGCACGATCTCATCCATGACATCAACTCTAAGACCAGAGGAGGTAATCTAGTTATTAAACTTGATATTGCAAAGGCTTATGATAGGGTATCTTGGTGTTTCATTTTGAGAATGTTCCATGCCTTTCGCTTCTAACCAAATGGCAGGACTTGATTTTTAGATGTATATCCAACTGCTGGTATAGTGTTAAGTGGGACGGTAAAGCCTATGGTTTCTTTAGGTCCTACAGAGGTCTTCGGCAGGGCGACCCCCTTTCTTCTGGCATTTTTGTGATTGTTATGGAGTGGTTCAGCAGAGTCATCAATGATGCAGTGTCTACTGGTTTTATCTCTCCGTACTACACCAAGCGTAATGCGTTAGCTGTTTCCCATCTGCTCTATGCTGACGATTTACTTATTTTTACGAATGGTGCGAAGGATTCAATAAAGAACCTTCAAAGCCTTCTATCTGATTTCTGCTACCTTTCAGGACAACATCTAAATAACAGCAAGAGTCTTATAATCTTTTCGAAGAAGATCCCTGAGTCCCGGAAAGCTGAGATTTTACAGATCACGGGCTATACTGAAAGTAATCTCCCTATTTCCTATTTAGGGACTCCGTTGTATCGGTAGAACTAGGGTGGATATGTTTCAATATCTGGAGAGCAAAGTTCAGCTTCGTATTCACGGATGGAGCAGGAACTTCTTGTCTATGGGAGGTAAGGTTACGCTTGTGAATGCCGTTTTAAATTCAGTAGGCATTCATAGTATGTTGGTCCTCCCTATTCCCTCGACCTTGCTTGATAGATTGATTATGCATATGTCTAATTTTTTGTGGAGCAACGGGAGTAATAGTAGCATCACTGGGTTAGCTGGAAAAAGATTTGTCAACCCAAGCTGAACGGTGGTCTGGGTATAAAGGATCCTAAGTCTATGATGCTAGCTTTTCAGGGTAATCTTGCATGGAGATATATAGAGAATAAAACCTTATGGGCTCGATACGTTCATTCGAGGTTTAAAGAAGGCAAAGTTGGCTCTCCCCTTTGGAATAGCTTCAATCATATTATTCAGGCCCTCAGAGAAGATGGTAAATGGAGCATTGGCAGAGGTGACACTAAGGTGACTGACTATTGTGAGAGGATAAAAGTGAAACCCCCTGTCAGTTTATATGGCAAGACAATTGGAAGTCTTAAACAATGAAACCTACAGCAGGGTTCTTAGTGATGCCTCCCAGCATGTAGGAAAGAAGAGTTTGAGGGAATTCATATAACTGCTTTCAGATCGCTTTGTTTGGAAGTTCTGCCCCGACGGGACCTTCAGCACTAAACGATTCAGAGAGACTTATCAAACCAGATATAACAGTGTCTACTGGGGCATGGATATTTGGAGAAACTGGATTCCTATGAAAATTGGAGTGTTCATTCTGGAAACTTTTCAGTAATGCTCTTCCTACAGATGAAAATATTCGCAAGCTGGGAATTGAGACAGCTTCAAGATGTGTTTGCTGTGCAGTTCCTAAAGAGGAAACCTCATCTCGCCATCTATTCTTTGACAGTGATAAAGGGCAGAGAGCTCTGGTATTTCCTCAGTTCTTTATTTGATCGCCCTCGAGTCCATGGTCTTAGGGCTGTTAGTAAAATCTGGTTGAAGTCTCATTCCTATATTGACTGCTTGGCTGCTGGTATGGTTTGCTGCGGTTTGTGGGAAATTTGGAAGACAAGAAACTCTTATTATTCCATGACCGGAAATCTCGTGATTGGAAGCGTGCTCTTCTTCACTGGTGTCCTAGCATTGCAAACAGTATTGATCACAAATATAATCAATCGATGCAAGGTCAGCTTATTCTTCAAAGTGTAGGGCTGGGTCATATTAAGCATACTAAAGTGACTGCTCGAATGCGGAGACAAGGGGGCAGGAGGAACTCCATAAGCGTTGCCATGCGGGAGATGGATCATTCAACCAAGTATGGTGCCGTCGTTCGCAACTCAGATGGCGACTTTCGGATAGCCATCATAAAGGATATTCAGGGAGTTACTTGTGATAGCAATCTCATTTGTTTTTTGAATCATGTTATGCTTATTTGTGAATCAACTAACCTGAGCATTGCTGGTATTTATGGATCACATCATCTTTTTTTGCATATGCAACAGAACATGGTAGCTGCCTGTTATCTCCATATGGTGTCTTTTGATCCGAGTGCTCTTTCATTTGGGAGACTTCGGCCTATGGACAATGGTGTTGCAACAGCAGCCGTTAATACTTGTGCTAATGGTGTTTTCCGGCATATCTCCTCTTTGCACGTGGCAGTGCGAAGAGCTCTAGACTTTGAAAGAGCTTCGTTTCATTTGACTCTCATTTTCAACTATCAGGGTATGACAAGGGGTCAGGCAAGGGATGACAATCATATTTCTCATCAAGGTTATCAGTTTCTTCCGTTTAGAGATGACACTGGTGTTACTTGATGTTTTTTGTGTTTTGTTTTCTTTGTTTTTGCCTGTTCGGTTGTAAGGTTTGGGTGTTTTTATCCCAAATCGATTGCTTGAGGGCAGTATTGTTGCAGGTCTGTTCTAGTTTTCTTGTGCGAACAGTTTTGGTTTTTATTGTTCCTGGTGTGGGCATGTCCACCCAGGTTGTCCAGGGTGCTTGGTTTCGGGTCTTTAGTGCTTTTAAGCTCATTGACTCGTCACCAATCTCCCCATTGTAATCGCCACGATCCGGGCTTTTCGGATCGCTTTTGAATAAATTCCTGGCTACAGCCAGTTTTTTTTAAAAAAAAAAAAAAAAAAAACTTCATTGTTGTCTTCAGTACAACTGGAAATTCTAAAACACCCTTTACTCCGTAGACTTGCAAAAGTGATATTAAATAGAAATTATAATCTATACTTTTTTTGAGTTCGATTCTAGATCACCCTAAATATTATAAAATTGTTTGACTCGCGTGACTAAGATTAATATTTGATTTTCTCACCGCTAAAATGCCTCGTGACTTTCCAACTCTAACAATAAGCTTTATCTCACAAAACTATTGTGGGAATGGAATCCTGAGGAGGGTTGTTTGGGCCGGAAGATTGATAAATGAGCTCAAGCCCAAGTTGAAGTTGCTGACTCAGCAAGGAGTTCCAGCTCAGTATTGCGTGTCAAAGTCCTGAGCGTTGGATGATCCATATCAGAATGGACGGCTAAGATCATGAGGTGAATGAAGTATAAAAGTCACATTTTCCAGATATGCAGAGATCGAGTTCTTGAGATTAGGGTTTTCGTTCTTCGCTTTCTTTTTCCTGAAGTTGAGTGATTTTGTTGCTCAACTGTGGAAAGGTTGTAATCTGAGTGTGAGGTGTTGTAGCGCTCGAATTAAGGATCTCATTAATCCTGATTTGGTGTAGATCGGAGTAGTCTAGGTCCTATTTAGTAGCCAGTTTGTTCTGGCAAGTTTGGAGGTTATCCAGGGGTGTAATAGGGCTGTAAAATAGGCTAGATCTATACTGATTAGAAGTGAAGATGCTGCAGTGTATTTGTGTACATTCAGGCGAGATTCCGGCCAAGTTCCGGCTGCATCAATATACATCGAGTCCTAATTAGAGCTCAACGTGGACTAAAGCACTCCGGTGCATATAAGCACGGTATAAAAAAGGTTGTGTCTGTTCTTTTCTGCAATTTCCAATTTCTTGCATTTTACAAGTTAATTCGATTAGGTTTAGATTAGCCTGATAGATTTTCTACAGTGGCAGCAGAGCCAGTTTAGTTTTAATTGTTTCTTGCAAGAATCTTCATCTGCATTGACTTGTGAATCTTTTATTTTGCGAGGATAAAAATGTCGATGGGCAAGATGGAGATAGAGAAATTTGATGGAAAGAATGACTTCCAACTGTGGAGCCTGAAGATGAAGGCTCTCTTGTCACAACATGAAGTGGATGGAGCACTTGAGGATGAAAGCACATGGACCGATGAGATGAAGGTCAAAAAGGTCAGGATCCTGAAGCAAGCTTATAATCTTCTGGTATTGAGTCTCTCAGATAACATTCTGAGACAGGTATGTACCTTTAAGACTCCTATTGCAATTTGGTCTAAGTTAGAAACTTTATATTCTAATCAGATAGCACCAAATCTTGCATATGTTAAGGTTGCCCTTTATGCTTTTAAAATTGATAGTGCTAAGACTATTGATGAAAATTTAGATGAATTTAGGAAGCTTGTCTTGATGGTTGATGGTGCTCCTCATGCTCTTGATGATGTTAGTGCTGTAATGATTCTTATGAATGCCTTGCATGAAAACTATAATATAGTGAAGCATGTGTTCACTTTGACTGGTACTGTTCCTTCTTATGAGACTTTGACTACTGCTATGAAAACTAGGGAGTTAGAACTTAAGGGAAATAAGTCTAAGTCTGCTAGTGGGTTGTTTGTAAGGGTAAGAAGGGTGGTCAGGATAGTAAGGGTAAGAATACTAAGGAAAATAATGATCAGAAAGGTAAAGAGGATAGTAAGTGATAAGTGTTCAAATATGCAAATATTTGTACACTTCTTGCGCTTAATTCTTTTTGTTCTCGATTATTTTGTGAAAGAATTGATACTTCTTATTCTTATTTTAGGATATATTGAAGAAGTATAACCATGGAGCTATCAAGTGAAAAGAGAGCAAAAATGGGGATTAAAGTGCAGAAGAAGAGCCAAAGAGGTCTGCTCTGCCGAGTAGAAATTTTGCTCCCCCGAGCAGAATTTCCCTCCTAGCAAGCAATCTGAATTTTCTAACTCTGAAATTCTGCTCTCCCGAGTAAACTTTGCTAGGCCGAGCAAATTTTCAATTTTGATACACAAAAACTCAGTGGATTTTCCTCTCCCCGAGCAGAAATTTTGCTCTCCCGCGCAGAATTTCACCCTTGGGAAAAAATCTGAAATTTCTATCTCTGAGTTTTTACTCTCCCGAGTAAATATTTGCTCTCCCGAGCAACTTTTTTACTCTCCTGGACAACCCAAAGACAGCAAGAATTCTGCTCTCCCGAGCAAGTCCAAAAATGCAGTTTTTGCTCCGAAGTATAAATAGATTCCTCAACCATTTTTGGAGGGATCCTTGGAAGCTCAATTATTCATACATCTAAAGAAGTCCTTGGATCAAAGATGATGATGAAGTGAAGATGAAGGCTTGAAGATCAACATCTCCTAAGCTTTTCTATCTCTCTTTGTTATCATGTTGTTTATTTCCATTTTGAATACTTTGTGTATATTTGTAGTTATGTTTGAGTAGTTGTTCATGTGATTGGGGATCATATGGATCCCCTAGGATTTGGATGATGTTTGTATACTCTTTCTATGCATTTGAATTACATTTTAGTTGAATCTTAATTGTTGTAGTTACTTGTTCATAATGATGCATGTCAAGTGTTTGATGAAATGCCTAAGTGTGTCAAAGTGAATTAACTTCCTATGATTTGATGACGATTGAACCCTAGGATGTTAGTAACTATATCAATGTTGCTTTGAGAGTCAATTGTGCGCGAGAGCGACAATTCCTCTTAGTGATAGGCTAGGTTTGGTGTTGAGTTTGAGTGCCTTTCCAATAGAGTGAGAGCTTGAGGTTGTGCACTTGAGTTCCACATGGTTCAATAGACCGATGGGTTGAGAACCAAAACCTTTTAGCGCGTCATCTAATCTCCAAGGATGGAACGATGGTTGAACTTGGAAGGATGATGCGTAGTCATAAGAATTCAAACTAGTTGTGATTTGTGCTAGTAATTGAGTGTGTTAACTCTCCTATGTCCTAGGGGTGAAGTAGAAGTCCACTAGTACAGATTATGTATTCAACAGCGCTTGTATTTAAGCGCTGTAGAAAAAATTATATGTTTAACAGCGCTTTATACGTAAAGCGCTGTAATAGATCAAGTTAACACAGCGCTTCTTACGTAAACGCTGTAATAAACTTACAACAGCGCTTTTATAATTAAGCGATGTGTTAAATACAATTTAAGACAGCGCTTGTTTTACAAAAGCGCTGTTGTAAATACTAATTAAAACGGCGCGTTAATAAAAAGCGATGTGTGGTATTTACAACAGCGCTTTTATAATAGGCGCTGTCTTAAATAGTATAATAGACAGCGCCTTTAATAATAGGCGCTGTAATAAATATGGTATACCACAGCGCTTCATATAATAAGCGCTGTTATAAAGACGTTTTAACCCTAGTAATTTCAGGACTTCAAAGTTTTACTCACACTCAATCCCGCTTTACCGGCCGTCGTCCAAATTTCCGTCTTAGCTCAGAATTTCCGACTTAGCTCCGTTTGAAACCCTGAACTCACGCTCAGCTTTTCCAACTTAGCTCCGTTCACTTCAAGGCCGTCGTCCAAACTTAGCTCCGTGCCCTAAACGAACGGTACTCCTCTTCTCATCTCCGTTTCAAAATTTCAACTTATCTCTGTTTTAAAGTTTGTGTAATTTGTTTGCTGTTGAATTAATCTACTTGTGTATTGTGATTTTGTGTTTGATCATGAATAATTTTGTTAAATATGTAGAAATGGAGAATTTGCAAATCACAAATGATAACATTGATAACGCGGGAGAGTGTTCCGCGCCATCTAAGAGAGGCAAGAGGGGGCCTACATATTTGACCAATTTTTTAAGGAGAGGAGTACCTCTAATACTCAAATCCACTATTGAGTTTACCGAAAAGGAGTTCCAACGGGTCCGAATAAATCAATATGGAGAAGTGCGCTATGTTTGGCAGCAAGAACACGTGTTCCAATTACTTATCAAAATTGGAGGCACGTGCCTGCAGAGTTGAAGAACCTAGTTTGGAGCGATATGAAGGTAATAAAAAATGTTATTTTTATTCTTTTATGTTTCATTTTTAAAGTGATTATTGTATTAATGTTATTTTATATATATATTATATGCAACATGTTTGAAATGATTTTTTTTACTTGTTTTTACAGGCAAAATTTAATGTGTCGGATGATCACAAGTCTCAAGAGCTGAGACAAGCTGGAATCTCTTGGAGAAATTTCAAGACAACTCTTACCAAAGATTACATCAAGGGTAGGAAGAACGAAGAGGATCCCACTCTTATTTATCAATTCATTACTCCGGATCAGTGGGCGGAGTTTGTGGCTGGGAGGAGAAGCGAAGAATTTGAGGAGGAGGGGTTGAGAGCTGCTGAAAGAGCGCGCCTCAACAAGTATCATCATGCTACTTCTCGAGGTGGATATAGCCGTGCTGAAGAACTCCTGATAAAGGAGAAAGCTGATGCACTTCAGGCTACCGGATTATGCGATGACTCTGAGGTAGCAAGCATTACAGTCGAGAGGCACGAAGTGTGGAGGAGAGCCCATCAAACAAAAACGGGTGGTTATGTGAACGAGACTGTAGAAACTATTGCTGCAAAAATTGTAAGTCTTCTTTAGTCTATTTAATTACATGGTTGATATTTTAGAAGGATATTTATTGTAATAAATCTATTTATTTATCTTTCTGTAGGGTGAGGCAGAGGAGGAGGAATCTGCTGGACATTTCGTTTCACAAGGGCGGAATGATATTCTTACTCAGGCGATTGGAAAACCTGAGTATCCAGGACGTACTCGAGGGGTCGGGATGGCGGTGGGCTGGAAAAAAGTATTTCCCAAAGGTTCGACTTCTACGAAAGGTAGCACAAATGTCGTGCAACAACCTAGGGGAGTCGACATTAGCTCATCTCAGCCGCAGATCCCATCGCCTGAAGATGATATTTTCTCCACAATCCCTGAGGTATATTAAATTTATTAAATTAGATAAAATACAAAATTTTGGTAACTGATATATACTTTTATTTACTTGATGTAGACGGGTTTAAAATGTGTTTTCTTCGTTGATGATGGCTCTCGAACCATGGTTGCATATGGTCTTGTGTTGCCTGGGAGAATCGTGCAGTATCAGCTGATTGATGATCATGAAGTGAAGGCAACATTGCATTATGCAATCGACCCTAATCAGCCGATCCCGCATCCTGTGGCGCAGTTTAACACTGTAAGGGATGCGGTGAATGCAGCTGTACCATGGCCTAAGTCATTGATTGAAGTTAACAGAAAGGTACATTAATATATTTACTTCATTTATCTTTAATAATATAAATATACCTTTAATTTACAATCGTCATACTTTGTTTTCAGGCATACAATGATTACAAATATGGATTTATCCAATCAAGTATTAATGAACCTGAGTTTGCACACTTGGGAACACATTGTCAGATGCTTTATCATCGTGCAAATCAGCTAGAAGTCGCAATATCTATCTTTATACCAAGTGAAGTCTATGGTCATGATGTATGGGCTCACTTGTATAAGGAAGATATTGTTGAGGTTTTACAGTTGGAAAAGATTGGAGATACGGCGCTTGAGTTGTGTATGAGGTATTACTTTCATCATCATGCAATATTATCTGAAATCAATTGAATTTCAGTATTATTTCTAATTTAAATCGTTTCAGTTATCTTTACCATGATTATGGACGCTTCGGATTCAAATTTGGGTTTATTAGACCGTCGTCCACGACAAGCATTCGAGACATGAACTCAAGAGTTTCTATTTTGACGTCTCGGTTGACAATGCCTGATAGCTCATCCTTCTTTTGCTATTTTCTACCATATTGTGATCCACAAGAGTAAGTATTCAACTAAATTTTGTATTTAATAGTTTTTAGCTACTTTTATGATTTAACTTAACTTGTTTTAAATCATGTTCTTGAAGGAGTCACTGGATGTTGTGTGTGCTTTTTCCACGACAAAATTTGGTATATTGGCTAGATTCAATGGCTGGCATGGTTCGATCAGATGTTCGGCGATTAATTGAAAAGTAAGTATAAAATATTAAATTATTATTTTTTATTTTAATGTTTATACTTCAAAATGTCAGTAAACATTTTTTGTGTTTTGAAATTTAGGAGTTTTACCAACATTCAAAATATGAATGGATCCTCTTCACAATCTAGATCGACCACATGGATAACAGTCGAGGTAATTAATTTAATTTCTAGCATATTTTTACATTTACAATTGGGATAAAATATACTAAACAACATGTGTTTTTATGTTTGTAGTGTCCACGACAACCAGAGAGGACGAACTTATGTGGTTATTATTGCATACGATACGTTCGAGATATCATTAAGTACGTCCAAGAAAATAATGGACAGCTTCATGATAATTTTGGTGATGTAAGTTTCATTTTTACGTAGTCTTTTTAAAATATATACAATTTACATTTATATAAAAACGAGTTTTGATGTGGAAATAGGTGTTTCCAAATGGACGGGAAAGTTACCCGTCTTACGTTATGAATGAAGTAAGGGACGAATTCTCTTATTACATTCTTGATTGTCCCGCTCAAGAATATCAATGGAATTGATGAGGTAATTTATATAATTATTCAATATATTTGATTCAATGAATAATATACGTGTTGTGACAAGTTTTCTAACTCGTGTAATTATTTTTGTAGGTTTAACATGAAAAAGAAGCTAGGGATGAATTGTATTTTGTTGCTTTTATCATGTTATTACTTTTGTTTATCATGTAATTGTGGAAAACAATGTATACTTTGTTTATGATGTATGAAATGTGATGTTGATCTTTTGACTTGTGAGCATTGTGGGTATTGTAAATTGAATGATCATCTTTCAAACCTGTGAAGTAAACAATGATCAGTTTTTTGCAGGGTTTGGCTTTCTGAAAAACAAAACCAAGCGTGAAAAGTAAAGCAAATATACAACAGCGCTCATTTAAAAAGTCGCTGTGAAAAACAGTATTTTACAGCGCTTATTTTTATAAGCGCTGTAAAAATACACATTTTAACAGCGCTTTATAAAATAAGCGCTGTAAAATGTGTTACTCCGAGTGAAATTTTATTATACTTTTTACAGCGCTTTTATAGAAGCGCTGTTAAAATATTATAACAGCGTTTATATGTAAAGCGCTGTAAATATGTGTTACTAAGAATGTAATT
The DNA here is from genome assembly GCA_006409495.1 of Sedum album. Lineage (NCBI taxonomy): Eukaryota > Viridiplantae > Streptophyta > Magnoliopsida > Saxifragales > Crassulaceae > Sedum > Sedum album. Next base: position 119,734 of record QZGG01000544.1, read on the forward strand.
TTTATATATTTCTACAGCGCTTTACTATAGAAGCGCTGTTATATATAGATATATTACAGCGCCTTATTTATAGGCGCTGTTAAAGAGTGTTCAGATCTACTTTTTTTAGTTTTACCCTATTTCGTTTCTTTTCTTTCCGCACTCACACGTCGTCTCTGCCTTGGAACATAAATTAATCTCAACCCGATGAGTCATCCGTTTCCGTCTTGTTTATAATATTTTGTTAAAAGTAAGTTTGTTTGAATTTATTATTTAGATGCGCGTATGATTATCCATATTTTAATAGTCTTGCATGTTGCTTATCTTATTCTAGGTATTTCAATTCCGATTATTATCAACCTTGTTAGTCATAATGAATCGAAGTTGGATGTGTTTAAATCGTTTGTCCGTTGGTTATGAAGAAGGAATAAGAGGGTTCTGTCAGTTTGCTAAGGATTTTGCAGATCGGAACGATACTGAATATGTGTTTTGTCCATGCACTGATTGTTGGAATAACAAAAAAATAAAAGTCGGAGATCTTCACAAACATCTGTTGTTAAAGGGGATTGATCCACAATACAAAGTTTGGCATTTACACGGTGAATGTGAGACAGCTAGCTCTCCCGGCCCCCAGATGGAACATCATGGATTTAATGAAAATATGGACTGGGAGGATGACAATCTAATTGGAATGGTGAATAACATTGAGAAAGAGATGAACGTCGGGTCTTCTGTCATTGAAAAACTTAAATCTGATTCTGAGACACCTTTGTACGATGGTTGCACAAAATTTACCAAACTTTCAGCAGTGTTAAAGTTGTTTAATCTGAAAGCAAAGAATGGATGGAGTGATAAGAGTTTTACAGAGTTATTGACATTGGTATCAGAAATGCTTCCAGATCCGAACACATTACCTACTCGTACTTATGACGCGAAGAGGGTAATGTGTCCTATGGGAATCGAATACGAAAAAATTCATGCATGTCCAAACGATTGTATTTTGTTTCGAGGTCAGTATAAAGATCTAACTGAATGCCCAATTTGTAACACTTCAAGATATAAACCGAACAAAGCACCCAGTATCAGTTCAAAAGGAGCACCGTCTAAAGTGTTGTGGTATTTACCTCCAATTCCAAGATTTCAGCGTCTCTTTTCAATCTCAGATGACGCTACTAATTTGCGATGGCATGCCGAAAAGCGTGTTGAGGATTATATGATGCGTCACCCGGCTGATTCAGTTCAATGGAAGACTTTTGACGAAACATTTCCTCAATTTGGATGTGATCCAAGAAACTTGCGTTTAGGTTTGTGCACTGATGGAGTGAATCCGTTTGGAAATCTTAGTAGTCAGCATAGTACATGGCCAGTCATATTGGTTATTTATAATCTTCCACCGTGGTTGTGCATGAAGCGCAGATATATGATGCTCTCATTATTGATTTCTGGGCCTCGGCAGCCGGGGAATAACATTGATGTTTATTTACAGCCATTGATAGATGATCTAATTCTTTTATGGGATAAGGGTGTCCCTACTTATGATGTATCTAGAGACGAGTTTTTTGATATGCGAGCGATGTTATTTTGCACAGTCAATGATTTTCCTGCATACGGTAACTTGTCCGGGTACAAGATAAAAGGATACAAAGCTTGCCCAATATGTGGAGAGAATACACATTCTCAACATCTTAAAAACTGTCGCAAGATTGTATACATGGGACACAGGCGTTTCCTTCCGACCAATCATTCCTACCGTCGAAAGAAAGCTTCGTTTAATGGGAAAGCTGAGTTTGAAAATGAACCGAAACCAGCTTCTGGCAAGGAAATACTTGATACTATTTGGGAAGTTCCTAATGTTTTGGGAAAACGAGGACGTAATACTGTTGATGGTTTGTGGAAAAAGCGATCTATATTTTTTGATCTCCCATACTGGTATACCCTTACTGTTAGACATTGTATTGACGTTATGCATGTGGAGAAAAATATTTGTGATAGTCTTATCGGTACCATTCTTAACATTCCTGGAAAGTCAAAGGACGGTGTTAAGGCTAGATTGGACATGCTTGAAATGAACATTCGTAAGGAGTTAGCTCCCGAACAAAGAGGACAAAGAACCTATCTACCACCTGCGTGTACGACTTTATCTAAAACTGAAAAGATTAGTTTTTGTTCTAGTTTGAAGGGTGTTAAAGTTCCTTCGGGTTTCTCGTCAAATATTTCAAGTCTGGTTTCCATGAAAGACATGCGTCTTGTTGGTTTAAAATCTCATGATTGTCACACATTGATGCAACAGCTGTTGCCTATCGCAATTCGTGGGATATTGCCTGAGAACGTGAGATCTGCTATTACAAGATTGTGTGTTGTTTTCAGCTCTTTGTGTTCTAAGACTGTTGACCCGCTTGACTTAGACGAACTCCAAAATCAAATTGTTGTTACTATCTGTCAGCTTGAGATGTATTTTCCTCCCTCATTTTTTGACATTATGGTTCATTTGACTATTCATTTAGTACGGGAGATAAAATTTCTTGGACCGGTCCATATGAGATGGATGTATCCTTTCGAAAGGTACATGAAAACCTTAAAAGGTTATGTGAGAAATAGACATCGACCTGAAGGTTCTATGGTTGAAGGATACATTGCCGAGGAAGCAATTGAGTTTTGCTCACATTATTTGGGCAATATTGAGTCTATTGGGATTCCAAAGCCGCGACACTTTGATCGTCTTCAGGGGAAAGGAACAATTGGATTTCAAGTTAAAGTTGTTCCTCGATCAGAGTTGCATGACGCCCATTTCTACGTGTTGCGGCAGGTTGATGAGATCGAGCCCTTTGTAGAACGTCATTTGCAATTGATAAGGTCATCTAATCAGGGAAAATCTGAAAAGTTGATCCAAAAAAACATTCAGAAGAGTTTGCTTCTTGGTTGAAAGACGACGTTTTAAGTTCAAATGTGTCTGATTTTGTGAAGTCTCTTGGTGTTGGGCCTAGTTGCGCCGTTCATTCTTATAGAGGGTATGATTTAAATGGTTATTCTTTTTACACGAAAGATCAGGATGAAAGAAGTTCAGTTCAGAATAGTGGCGTGACAATTGTTGCTGATACAATTCATGTGTCTAGTGCCAAAGATAAGAACCCTGTAAATGCCGGTGTGAATTATTATGGTGTTATTGAAGACATATGGGAAATAGACTACGTAGAAGTTCGGATACCTGTTTTCAAGTGCATATGGGTGCATAGTTCGAATGTTCGTATTGATGAATTCGGCATGACATTTGTTGACTTTCGTAGAGAAGGATACAAAGACGAGCCTTTCATCATGGCTGAGCAAGCTAAACAAGTATTTTATGTCAAGGATCCCACAAACGAACATAAATATATTGTCGTTCATGGAAAACAACATATTTTCTTCGAAGATGGTATGGATACAAATGATTACTCTGAAGATAGTGCAGCGGTTTGTAGCACCATTCCAAACAATTTCGAAGACGTTGGTGAATTTCAACAGAGAAGGGATGATCACAATGAAGGCATATGGATTGAAAAACAATGTAAGAATTCCGAATATTTTTCAAAATATTTATATATTTGTGAAGTTGTGTTTAGATTTATATATATTTAATTTACTTATTTTGCTTGGTGTTTTTAATACAGGATTTTGGTGATGAGCACGCTATATAAAGGATAGTGCAGCGGTTTTACATATTACAGCGCTTTAATAAAGAAACGCTTTGGTATATATCATGTCAAATAAAATAAAAAAGCCTGTTCATAGTTTAACAGCGCTTATACAAACAGCGCTGTAAACAAATAATTTACCACAGCGCCTTACCAAAAAAGCGCTGTTGTAATTAGGGTTCTAAACCCTGAACCCCGAACCCTAACCCTCTATCCAAAACCCTAATATTACAGCGTTTAAATACATTAAGCGCTGTAATATATAATTTTAAAATAATAATAAAATAATTAGTTTTTAACAGCGTTTGTAAATTAATAAACGCTGTAAATTACATATTACAGCGCTTATTTTATATATAAAGCGGCTGTAACATATATATTTTCAGTAGTTTTCATGTTTTAAAAATCAGGTAATATATTTTTTAAGTTTTTGTTATCTTAAGACATTAAAAAACTCAATTAGTAACATTCTATTAATTAAATATCATGAGAACTTTAATAAGCATTTGAAATCATGGCATTTGAATATTTGTACTGTGTCTCTTTTACTAAGCAATAAGTTGAACATTGTACATTTTGATCAACAAAACTTTTCACTAATAAAAAACACATCAAAAATGCAAATGATTTTTTTTAAGTAAATGAGTTATAAGCTTCATTTATCAAAACTTCCAACTAAATTTGTTTCATAATAATCAATGAATTCTAAGAAAAAACAAAAACAAATAAATACTGTTTATAACAGCGCTGATAACAAATAAAAGCGCTGTTGTAAATTAAATACCACAGCGCTTATATAATATAAGCGCTGTAATAAACGTCTCAGTAATTCGATTATCTTAAATTTAAAAATATTTATTTATTGTTTACAGCGCTCTTTTATTTGAAGCGCTGTTGAATATGTTAAATTACCTGATTGGTCGAAAACAGTTTCTCGCAGATTGTAATCCCAATCGTTGTTTAACCTAATCTAACGTCCATATTCAATATTAAAAATTCAGAATTTTAAGTCACCCGCACAAATTTCCCGCTATAGTCTTTCTATATATATCCAAATATGCAACAAACTTTACATTGAAAATTTCTTTCAAACATACTATTGTTCTTGTCGGATATTTTAATTTACAGTCCAAAAAGCTTTGTTTCGGCATAAAACTTCCCGTTTCAAGTAAGGAATCCACACTCTTATTTTCTTACACTTTTGTGTTTTATACTTTTCGTTAAACTTTTTTGTTCTTTGTTTTATATTAACTCTATTCTATTCTTCAATATATTTTTTGTAGATTTGTTGTATGATATATGTCGAGGACGATGAGCCAATTCAAGACGAGCAAATGATGTTTATTTCAGACGAGCAAATTCAAGACGAGCAAATACAGTTACAAAGGCCATAGTTTTGTCCATAATAGTTTAAGTTTTGTCCATAGTTTTGTCCATAGTTTTTTACAAATTCAGAATGTTAAATTGTGTTCCATTTTATTGTAAAAGTTACGATTTAAATAAAAAATAAAGAAAAATTATAATCAAAACTGATTCGCCTTTAAAGCGGTTATTAATATTATTAACTTCCAAAACTGTCTTCTCAAATCTCCGTAACTATAATAAATCTTAATGCGCTTAATTAAGATTTTTTTTAATTCAAATCTTATATTTAACAGCGCTTAATTAATAAAAACGCTGTAAAATTACTAATATTTAACAGCGCTCATATATATAGAGCGCTGTAACATGTTTACACTTTTTACAGCGCTCATTAATAAAACGCTGTAATATTTTTATATTCGAATTAATAAATTTTCAAATTAAAAAATTAATAAATATTTTTACAGCGCTTAAACAAAAACGCTGTGTAATAAATTAAATTAAACGACCTCGTTTTTGTTTTATCGCTTGGTTGTGAGAGTGATTATTTTTAACAGCGCTTATATATATAAACGCTGTAACAGGTTTATAAAATAACAGCGCTTGTTTGTCATTTTTAACAGCGCTTCTTGAAGCGCTGTTGAAACGGGTGCTGTTGTTTAAATCACATCTTTATTACAGCGCTTTTTAAAATAGAGCGCTGTTGTTTATGTATATTTATAACAGCGCTCATTGTATAAAAGGCGCTGTTATAAATAGACATAACAACAGCGCTTTATTTTAAAAAGCGATGTAATAAAGATGTGATTTACAAACAGCACCCGTTTCAACAGCGCTTCAAGAAGCGCTGTTAAAGGGCAAAAAAGAGCGCTGTTATAAACATAATCTGTAGTAGTGTGGAGAAATGAAAAAGCTTGGATTATAAAAAATGGTGGATTGATTAAGGAGAGAGGCGTTTGGATTATGAAAATGGTGGGGAAATGAAAAAGCTTGAATTTATGAAAATGTAAGATTGATTAAGGAGAGAGGTTTGAATTATGAAAATGATGGAGAATGAAAAAGCTGGATTATGAAAATGGTGGGATTGATTAAGGAGAGAGGGTTTGGATGTGAAAATAGTGGGTTTGTAAGGAGAGAGAATATGAGAGAAGGTGAGGAAGGTACAATGCATTTTAATGCAACATCAACACTTACAATCAACACATTTAATGCAACTAATTGGTACAACAATCTAACTATGCCTAAAAGTACCCCTAGTTGGATGAAGAAAGTGGAATAAGTGGGGGGTGAGTGGGGCACGTGGCTTCATTCTTCCTTAATTCAATCAAGGGGTGAGATTAGGACTCATGGATCTACCAAATAGTAGTGGATCCACCAGAGTATATCCCTAAGAATGCATGTAAAAATAAGAGCACATATCTTTATCATTCAATTTGTCCGCTTCTAGCTTCCTTCAATGTTTGACCATGCTAAGTTGAATATTATATACCCTGTCAGTGTAATTAAGACCATCAAGCTTCGCCGGTTGTTCTTTATATCGTACACCGCATGTTGAGTAAGCATAGGTTTCGTGGAATGATGAAGCATCATTTCAGCTTCTTCTGACAAATTTGCATTTGAAAATTACCTTTTCATTTCTGAACTGAGAGCTCCAAATAGCATATTGATCCGTGTGAAGCTCTTTCAAGTTCTATCTTTTGTGTCGCATGTTTCCTTCTTAATTATATCCCTTAAACAACAATAGTCAACAAATGAACACATAAGAAAGAGAGAAAGCAAAGGAAGATAAAGAGTAGTAAATTTTTTTTTTTTATTAACAAAAAGGGAACTAAACCCTACAGAGTCACACAAATTGACATAAAAATTGGATAGCTTGATCATTGTTCCAGTTCACGTTCTTCACTCTAGCTAGTTTAGCCAACCCATCCGCAAGCAAATTCGCTTTCCCTTCTAATAAGTCGAATTGCTCCAATCAATATTTTGCAAACAACGTCTTTTTGCAGCCATTAAGTAGCAGTTGATCACAAGAAGAGATGTCCTGAAAACATAATAACGCAAATAATACATTAGCACAATCCGTCTCCAAAGTAATTCTCCTAGTACACATATTGGAAGCCAATAATAACCCTTCCATCACTGCCAGCAGTTCAGCTTGGAAACAATTGACACAAGACTCATACACTCTAGTACGGACAGCCACAATGAGTCCTTCATGATCACGAGCCACTACTGCCACACCTGCTCTACCATTTTCAATGCAATATGAAGCATCAACATTAACTAGTAGAAATTAGAAACTAAAAAATTCTCTATCCTTATAAAAAAATTTCAAACTAGTTGTTGGTTTTCATTATATGTGCTGCCACTTTACTTTATACTTTTAGATATTACTTTTGTATAATAAAAAATTATAATTGGTTGAAAACATAACCGTTCATATAATATTTTACGAATAGATTTTAAAAGAATAACATTGCAAAAAATTCTCAAATAAACCCTATTCAATAGTTTGCATCCTACTTTAAAGTTCATGATAAATCATGTCTTATTTGTACTTTATCAAGAAAATAATAATGACAAAGTTGTGGGGTGCCTGTGTATTTAAGTGAAACTTTGGTTCAAAGAGAGCCGAGGATATTCAAT